>CABHPH010140612.1:0-34729 GCA_902168325.1 Peromyscus nudipes
TGCATGCACACACAGAGAGTAAATAAAAATCTAATTAAAAATAAAAAAGTAATGAACAAGCATGAGGCAGACACGACACAGACCTGTAATTCCAGTACTTGGGAAGCTGAAGCAGGAGGATTGTGGGCTCCCGGCCAGCCTGGGCTAAGTAGAAATTATCAGGCCAGCCCGGACTATATAGCAAGTTCTTATCTACAAAATGAAGAAAGGAGAAGGCAGGGGCAGGGCGGTGGGCAGGGAGGAGATAGGAGGAAGGGAAGATGGGGAAGAGAAAGACAAGAAGTTTGCCATGAGTTTAAACAGTGAATCCCAGGCTAGCCTGGGCTACGGAATGAAACCACCCACATACTCCTGAAATAAAGAAAAGTAGGAAGGAGGCATGGAAAAGAAGAGAGAGAAAGAAGCTGGGTGTGGTGGTCTATGACTAATTCCAGCACTTGGAAGGTTGAGGCAGGAGAATTTCGTGAGTTCAGGGTCATTCTGGACTGCATAGTAAATTCCAGGTGAGCCTGGGCTAAGGATTAAGACCCTGTGTTACCTCTTCCTACAAAGAAAAGAGGGAGGGGAAAGAAATGAAGAGGCAGGAAAGAGGGAGAGAGAACGTTGGAGATGGCCAAGCTCAATTAGAGTGGGAGGAAGACGCGGTTTTGTGTGTGGTGCGGACCATTCCACATAGAGGCCATGCGGACCGGGCAGCAGGGACTTCCTAAACTACTGCTGCACCCCCCGTGATTTCCCTGGGTATGCTGACAAGGGCTTCCTCCATCCAGCCTGCTTGTCTCCACGGCGTCTGAGGAGTAGATGGTCAGACACCTGAGTGCAGAGGGTACTGGGTTTCCCTTACTTCTAGGCTTCCATGGAAAGCTGGAAGGTCCCTGCCTCTCTCTTGGGTTTGGCTTCTGAACTTCTCATGTTTTCTGGTCTCATGTTATTGCATATGAACTAATAATCTCACATGCATGCACCATTCACCATGCCAGGATTTGTGTGACTTGGTGCAATTTTCTAATGATGACATTTTGGACCATTTGAGCATCCTTTAGGGAAAGCAGTTTGGAACTACTTTCAGGGCCAAAGGAGCCAAGGCAGAATGCGCTTCAGCAGCAATACTAAAGGAGACACTCAAGGACTTCTGTCTGCACAAGAATCACCACTTAACCCTACATGGGTTTTGTTTTTTTATTTATAGTATGAATGTTCTGCATGTTTACCTGCATGCCAGAAGAGGGCATCAAATCCTATAACAGATGATTGTGAGCACCATGTGGGTGCTGGGAATTGAACTCAGGACCTCTGGAAGAGCAGCCAGTGCTCTTAACCACTGAGCCATCTCTCTAGGCTGCCCTACTCATGTTTCTGATTGTGTCTTTGCAGTGTGCAGAGAAAAATACTTCCAAGACACAGCTTTAAAAAAAAATCTGTCACCGTCACAGCATTTCACTAACCATGAACAGTGCTAATGTTTTCCACCAAGGCCGAGGTTTTAATGACATTTCTCTGCAGCAAGACCTGATGACTTGGTAAACTTGGAAGGCCAGGAAATGCAGCTCTGTTTCTGAGCATCTGAGACATGGGGCAAGAAAGGAGCAGGGTTCATTCAGCTGGTTCTGTAGCAGGGACTCATAAGCACCAAATGCAGAAACGTGGTAGCACAAAAAGCTGACCCAAGCTTGGCAGGTACAGCTAGGAAACCGAGTTCTACTTCCCTGAAGATTACCAGCAGGTAAAAGTCCTGCTCTCGTGGGTAGATGGCAACTTCTAATGAACAAGCTTATGTGCTCAAATCTTACGGACCAAGATTTCAGAGGTCTTCCAATCTCTCCTTATCTCCTCATCCTAGGAACAGAAAAACAGACTCATGAACACACACACACACACACACACACACACACACACACACACACGCCTCACACAACACTTCTGAGTCTTGTGCCAAGCTACTGCTTACAGAAATTGTCTAGCTTGGGAAAGAGAAAGGGGCAAATGACTCAGAGTAAGACCACCCACTTCCTGGTCTAGCTTCACTGTGGGCCAAGAATTCATTCTTAATTTTACATCTTTTCCAAAGATGGGTTGTCTCTATTTTATGTGTATGAGGTTTTTGCCTGCATGTATTTACATGTACCAAATGTGTGGAGTGATGATGAAGCCCGAGAAAGAACAGTGGATCCCCTGGAACTACAATGATAGAGTTGTGAGCCACTGTGTGGATGCTGGGAATTGAACCCAGGTCCTCTGGAAAAGCAGCCAGTGCTCTTAACTACTGAGCCATCTCTCCAGCCACTAATTTTATAGTTCTTAATACCATTAAAATTAGATATCTTTCAAATCAAATCTGAACAAACCCTAAGACAAACCGAGGATCAATATGCAATTCAGATCCTGCCTGCCTGGCTGCATGTTATGGTGACAGTCAGTTACTGCCTGGCAGTTACCAGAGCTACACTGTGGCAAGAGGAGAAGATGAAGACGAAGCCTGTGACATAGCCTTCCATGAGTAGTCTTCAAACCTGGCGGGAGAGACAAGACCATCAGAGGCCACAGTGACAATAACAGACGGCACAGTGAGTGCTATTTTACATCTCAGCTTACACTGCTGAGAGCAACTAGTGTAAATTGGGGCTGTAAAAAGTGGGACTGGTGCTGATGCAAGGGGGGACTTACAATGCTAACATGTGGAGCAGAGAAAAGCAGACATTTCTAGGCCAGGAACAGCAGGCATGAAAACTGGGAGAAATGCCGTGGTGGCATTTGAATGAATGGCCCCAATAGGCTCCTATGTTCGAGTACTTACTGCCCAGTTTATAGAACTGTTTGGAGGTGTGGCCTTGTTAGAGGAGGTGTGCCACTGGGGACAATGTTGTGGTTCCAATAGACTCATTTCCCAGTGTCTCTCTGCCTCCTTCCTGTGGATCAGGATGAGGGTTCTTAGCTGTTGCTGCTGCCACACCTTTGCTCCATCATCAGGGACTCGAACTCTGACACTGTGAACTAACAAAGGTTTCCTTTAATGAGTTGTCTTGGTCATGGTGTCTTATTACAGCCGTGGAACAGCCTGAGGAAGTGGGGCTGTGGGGCTCTTTAGTCACATACTACCTGAACAACTAACCGGACCTGGAGCCTCGGCCCTGGTTTATGTTATCCAAGAAAGTGATCAAAGCTGGGGTGCAGGCCGTTCATGTCCATAATCTCAGCACTGAGGCAACTAAGGCAAGAGGGCTGAGTAGAGTTCAGACCCAACCTGGTTCTCGCAGTGAGTTCTGGCGAGCTTGAGCTACAGACTGAGACTCTGTCTCAAAACCTGTCAACAAAAATATTAACAAACTGTGCATGGTGGTCCATGCCTGTAATCTCAGCACTCTGGAGGCAGAGGCAGGAGGATTACCTCAAGTTCAAGGTCTGTATGGTCCACATAGCAAGTTCCAGGACAACCAGGGCTGCATAGCACAACTCTATCTTTAAAACAAGCAAAAACAAATAGTGGATGAAAACGGAAAGAAAATACAAAACTCAAATACAAGAACAAAATGCTGCTGGCATATATCCTAGCAAAGCTAGGTAGACGTTTCTACGTATGTAACTGCACAGTTATTCCTTGAGCATCTATCCCTGGTGTGGGGTTCTGGGACACATACATACTATGACTGTCAGTCTGAATCCTCAAGTCCCTCATATAAAAGAGTTTGCATAGTGTTCATAGGTAATATATACATATGTTTCTGTACACCTTAAATTACTAGATTGTAACACAAATCCAAAGTAGATGCTATGTAAATAGCTGTTATATTTGTCTAATACAATCTATCTAATAATATCTAATAACTTTTTATCAAGAGAATAAATGACCATAAAGACAGTCTGTGTATATTATGTACACAGGAAATTCATTTTTCAAACATTTTTGATCCTTGGTTGGTTGAAGCTGAGGGTACAGAATCTATAGATACGGTTAGCCAACTCATGGCATATAAATATAATTGAAATTTAAAGTAACTAGTTAAATATTAATAACCATAAATCAACAATAACAAATAATATTAATTCTAGTTGCCAGATGGTGCTGATTTAATGTCTATGAAATAAATTTGTTTTTATCAGGAATTCATTAACAAAGTTTCAAAAATTAATTTTAATATTAATTTTACTTTATGTGTGTGAGTGTTTTGCCTGCCTCTATATATCTGTCCGTTTGCATGCTGAAGCCCACAAAAGTCAGAAGAGGGTATTATCTCCCTGGACTTGGAGTTACAGATGGTTGTGAGCCACCATGTGGGTGCTAGAAACTGAACCTGGGTCCTCTGAAATGGGCAGTTCTCTTAATCTGTAACCCATCCCTCCAGACCCCAAAAATAGCTTAATGAATTTCTGTTGTGTATTTAGTGTTGTGCCTAATTACAGTAACAGTTATGGATTTGGCATACCTGGAAAAGGATCTGTGCCATGCATTTCCTGGTGTAGATTATGTATCTGAGAACCATGATGGTCTTCTTACAGTGTAGGGGCAGGTGTTTGACTCTGGGTGTACATGTAGCAGGCATGGATTCAGGCTATCATTCTTTTTCCAACTGCCTGTAACAAATTGCTAAGTTGTCATTTTAGGCATAAGAAATAAAAATTATACTGATATGGTTTTAGAAAAACACTTGCTCAAGTTTTTGCTCAGCTATGGGCAAAGGTTAAAAAAGGTATAAACAAGTGTGGAAAAATAAATTCTCTTTGCAACCTAGAATTAATTGTTCAAAGTAGCCCAAGTAATAATATTTTGTGGGAGAAACTCTT
Source organism: Peromyscus nudipes (assembly GCA_902168325.1). NCBI lineage: Eukaryota > Metazoa > Chordata > Mammalia > Rodentia > Cricetidae > Peromyscus > Peromyscus nudipes. The sequence goes on from CABHPH010140612.1 coordinate 4,780, forward strand.
CATGGTTTTTCAAGAGGACGTAATCCTCACATTAGACCCAGGGAGTGCTCATGCTTTTAACCCCTGTTTTACAAAAGCGTGTACTGAGGTAGAGGCTAAGTAATGCACTCAAGGTCACATAACCAGTGAATGCTGTCACCTGAAAGTCCACCATCTGCCCCCAGAGACATGTCCAGAGCAGTGTCAAGAAACTTGTAGTGTTACCTTGATGTTAGACTATGCCAATCTGACCACAGCCAGATCATCCTGCATCACAGTCAAATGCAGGATGCTTTTGTTAGGTAAGCTGGAGATTGAGCCTAGGGCCTTACTCATACACACACACACACACACACACACACACACACACACACACACACACACTCATCTACTGAGCCGTGATACACCCAGGCCCTTGCCTGTGCCTTTCTCCTTCAGAAACTCTCAAGGAGCATGCAGAATTAAAGGTGTAAATACTTCTATATTCTCCTCAAATGTACATATATATACACACATATGTATACATATAGTTTATTATCATATATGTGAAAGTTCTAGGACTCACCACCTTCCAGGATGAGAAGCAGAAGGGGGTCATCTAAATAACGCACGGGTGTACCAGATCCGAGACTACAGAAGGAGTTCAGCCACTCTCTGAAGGAGAAGAGGCTTGATGAGGGTGGGGTAGCAAGAAGAAAGTGGCACAGCAACATGCCAGCGCCAGAGGCCCTACCGCGAGCATAGGTGGGATGTCCACTGAGGGTGGAGCCCGGAACTGCCCACATTTAATGTGAACTCCAAAGCCAGTCCAGAACAAGAGATTACAGGTCTGTGGAGGCAAGCAATCTGCACCCATGGCCTCTGGGGGTTCCTCTGTGTAGATCAACATACAGTTGCCCTCACCCATGGAGAGGTAAGAAAGCTTCAAGCTTTCCATAAAATCTCTCTTAAACACTGTCATTTTCATGAGAAAGAGAAAGAATTTAAAGGCGAAGGAAATATGGAATTGTTAAATGGTGTGTCATTTTTCTATTCTATCCTAGTATTTCCTTGTCTGACTTACATATTGTACATTTACCTGGACCGTGTACATGTTAAAATGTGATATTTTATGAAATGAGGTATTGGAATGAGGGCTGCTTCTAATGTGAAGTGTCGACATTTGCTTTGGACACATTTTCACCTGTTGGAAATGCAGAACAAACAAACTGAACCTCTTGTAAAGGCTTCCTTTGCTACTCATCAAATAACAGCTTTGGGAAGATTCTATGATTCAGCGCATTTCCCTTAAAAATAGATCCCACAACCTGAAATTAGATGTCCCTCAACTTTTAAATGTGAGACACACTGTAAATCTTTAAAAAGGGGAACTCTCCTTTGTTGGAGCTATGAAATCCAAGCAAAGAATAATATGAAATGGTACAAATGGGAAGCCATTCCCTTAAAGAAAAGGCAGAGTGGAAGCTTCTAAAAGAGGCCTGAATTACCCGGTATGCTTCAAAGAATTAATGTGGGTTGTCAGAAGATTATGCCTAATGATACTCTTCCTTTTGAGGCTGTGAAAGAGTGATCATCTGAGGGATGAGAGAAATTGCTGACAAAAATACAATTGATAACACCTTTGTTCTCCATCACAGGTGCTGAGGGCCAGCCGCCATCAGCTGGAGAAGGTGAATTTGGCAAATGACATGAAGGTTCTTCACGGCAGAATCATCGCAGGGAAGCTTCAAAGGTACTCATCAAAGTTTTCTCTCTTAACTAATTGAAATGAGGCCACCTGAGCACTGTGTGCCACTTTGGCTAGTGGATGGGAATGTTTAAGAGCTAACAGGAAGCAGAGTCCATGGTCCCACCCCTTCCTATGCCCTTGTCTATCTTGGTGGAGGGAGTAAAAGAGGCCTTGCGTGTGGTAGTCATGTCATGACGTCAGTCCTCAGGAATGCCAGAAACGGCACACAATAAACAAGACTCTAAAGAGTCACATGACTTAACGTGATATGCTGTTCAAAAAGTAGGTAGAGTTCTGCCTCGCAAGAGTCAAGAAATGAATGGCAGCCAGCCACCTCAGTCATCCCAGTATACTCTAATGTCGGAAGTGCACAAATGTCACCCATCTTGTTCACAGCTTGTCTTCACACTTTCTTGCCTAAGAAGATGTGGGAGGCCCACTGGGAGACCAGCTCCCACATTTTACCTAGGGTACTCTTGAGGAGTGAAGGATAAGAGACTTAGATAAAAGGATAGAGGGGAGAGAAACAGATAGAAACACAGGATAGCCTCGGGAGTGCCTGAATCCTTATCTGCCGGCCCCTTCTGTCTCTTCTAAAGGGCTGTTTATAGGAATGCCACGGGGTGGATCAAAAGACCTCCCCCTAGCACGGCCAAGTGTAGACCCTTCCAATCACCTAGAAACCATGCACGTGGTCAAGTAATCTTCTAATGCAGCTCTGCTGGGTAAAGCAAGCTCAGATCTCACTAGGAAACCTATGTGGGCCTCTACAAGAAGATAAGGTTAGCACTTAGAATGTCATGGGAGTGGGAAAAACTGTGGCAACCAACCACAGCGATTAGACATTGGTCCCAAGAACACGCTCAGGAGTTGAATTCACTCCGAGGAATTGTTCCTCAAGAGTGCAGTTCAAGCCCAGTTCAAGCTTATGCAGTAGAAACCGTTGAGTTCTTTTGGTCTCTGATTTCTCCTCTTCGACATCCTTCGCCCTTTCCTTGATTTTCCTTCAAAGACTTCCGTTGGCCCAGGTTGTCTTAGAAACAGTTCTCTAGTCACCAGGAAGTTCATGAATCTCACACAGGGAAATAAAGTGAACTCTCTTCTGCTCTGTCTAGGTTTTAGGTCTGTCTTCTGAGGGTGTTTTATTCAGTCTCCCTATGCATGACAAGTGAAGAGGGGAATGATCGGAAGTGTCTGGGCACTCAGGGTGACGAGTGTCGCAGTATTCAACCCTAGACACTCCCCAGCAGCTTTTCTCTGTCTAGGAGCTTTGCAGGTGGGGCAGGATATCCCTACGACAGTCAAGTTGCCCTCTTGTCATCTGCACATGGAATCAATGGAAAGGGAGATGTTGAAAAGGAGCCTTCCTTATCAAGCAAAACAAACGCCCCTGCAAACAGGGGAGAAAACATTCCCAAACAGAAAAACAAGATATACACTTAGGAGAAAGTTCTGGATGTGAAATCGGAACCTCTCTAGAGTTCTCTGCTTCTTCAATCAGTTTACCAAACATCTCTTTGTGAACCTCAAGGCCAGTGCTTTGGCATTTCTCTGGGACCAAGGTTGGCCTCGAGTATGATGCCAGTGAAAATTAAATTAATTTTCAGAATCACAGAAATGAATGTTGGGAACCTCAACATTACCCGTTGCTTTCCCAAGGGACTACTGAAGCCAGCTGTCCCCAGCATCTTCTTTGGTTGTTCGGTGTTAGGAAATGGCCACTTCTCTGGAATTTGGTTCTGTTGTTTATCTGACCAGTCACTTTTCATTTCACACTTTCCTCTTTTTAATGAGAAATTCTCCCCTTAAGTGTTCCTCCCCTTTTCAGTTTTCAGCATATTCTTTTAATGAGGAAGTAGATTGTTTTCTGTATTACCGGATCACAGTCTTTGTTCAACTTTAACATGCAGGACACCTATTTCTTAACAACCTGCAGGCTCCCGGTAGACCTGGTTCCAATCTCCTTTTTTCATATGTGGACTGGAAAATTCAAATTTCAGGGCTGACTGGCTATACCTCCTTAATCATGCCTGTATTCACATTGCCTTGATCGTCCTGTCCAGGGAGTTTAATAGAAAGAAATGGGTCCTTTCAGAATGGGTTCGGACAGTTGGGACCATTTTACTGACTAGTGTGGCCACAGAATTGTGGCCTGTGCCATTTTCTTTGCCTCTCTATCAGTGGATGGTGAGCTTTTGCTTCCTATTCCTCTGTGTCAAGAGCTCCCTGTGGAGAATAGGGAGGTGTCTCAGCCTATCAAAGTGTTTGCTTCTGAAACTTCATACCTGAGCTTGATCTCCCCTGCATCCCAAATCATGTAAATGTGAATGGAAAGAGGCCACTCCACAAAGTTGTCCCACACCTGAAGCATGTTCATGCACCTAATACTAATAAGATTAAATACATGTGTACATACAAACACTCATACACACACATACACACACACACACACACACACACACACACACACACACACGAACACATTCCTAGCATGAACAAGGCCAAGGCCCCGGTTTATTCTCCAAAATCACTAACTAAATAAATCTGCTTCTCTAATTTTAGAGGTCGGCATTTCCTCCAAAATCTATAACTCCAACAACTGAACCAGGAGATACTGCAGGCAAACCCCAAGCGTCTGAGGACTTGGTGTATTAGTTATTTTGCTTGCCGTGCAGTAGCATTCTTGGCAGGAACGACCTCCGGGAAGCAGGTTGTCTTGACTCACAGTTTCATGGCTATCATGGCAGGGCACAGTGGCTGCAGCAGCTCCGCCATCTGTGGGGCGAGAGCTCACAGAATAACTTGTTCACATCTTGTCAGTTCAGGAAGAGAGTTTGTGTGAAAGCAGAAGCAGATGTCACCTTCCAGGGGCTACCCCAGTGGCCTGTGTCAAATGCTGGACACTCTCCCAGACATGTCAGTAGCTGGGGTTCGGGTGTTCAAACACATGGGCCTGTGAAGGTCATTTCACATTTAAACCATTTAAAACAAAATTCATTTGTCTTTATTCTATGTGTATGAGTATTTTGCTGCATGCCTGGTGCCCACAGAGACCAGAAGAGGGGGTTGTGTCGCCTGATGCTGGAGCTGCAGGCAATTTTTAGCCACCACTTGTGAGCTGAGAATAAGACCCAGGTCCTCTGCCCGGGCAACCCTTAGGAAATTTTTTTCAAAATGTTTATTATTTGTGTGTATGTTGTGTGTATGTGTGTGTGTGTGTGAGAGAGAGAGAGAGAGAGAGAGAGAGAGAGAGAGAGAGAGAGAGAGAAAGAGAGAAACCAGAGGGTGTTTATGGGCACCATATGGGTGTATCTTTCCAGCCCCTGAAAGCTGATCCTTGTTCTAAGGACAGATAGGTTGCAACATGAAAGTCACCAAAAGAACACTGAAAACTCTGTCTCAGGACATTTGGGAACTTTTCAATGTTCACATAAAAATATTTACACATGGAAACAGATTATTAACTTGCATTGAGCACAGTGTCCAGCTAATAATATGCCTGTCCAAATAGAAATGGTTGGTATTGTCCCTTCTGGGCTCTGATATGGCACTGTTGGACAAGGTTTGGTGCACTTAGGTGGGTTAATTTATGAAGAAGTCTTTGTTGTTTGTAAGGAAATGCCACAAGGTTTTTACAAATACACAAGGCTTGTAAGACCTTGTATCGCCCTGTTGATGGCTGCTTGTTTTTATTTTGAGATATGGTCTCCCATACTGCAGACTGGCACCAAACTCACTGTGCAGCCAAGGACAACCTTGCATTTCTGATCCTCCTACTTACACCTCCCAAGAGTCTGAATTTGATGCAGACCCTAAGCACTGTTAAATTCATTCATCTTGGTATCCAATAAGCATTTAACGCTTTCCCAAATTCATTTCAGTGTATACCGTAGACTATTGTTTTATGAAGATTTTCTCTGAGCATTTCTCATTAAAGAAGGCAGTAGAATGCTAATATTATTTAAAAGTATGCATTAATTGTATGACAGCATAATAGCTGCCTCCTGTGCAATTTTAAAAAGCATTAAAAGAAAACAAAAAAATTGCACACAACTCAAATGCATCAGTCTTTTCTGTGTGAATACACATTTGGTATAATAATAGAAAATTGCTGCTGTGTGGCTGCTTTTAGGTTTTAACTACTTGTTTTTAGCTGTTACCATGCTGGGCATTAAATCCTGCCCAAGCACTTCAGCTTCCTCCAAGAGCAGCAATTCTACGTAGTAGTGTTTAGTGTCTCCTAGAACCGCACACATGGAAGATAGAGAATTTTATTCTGGCTGTCCTTTTCTTGGTAACAAACACCTTGTAGTTTGTGCATTGCCATCTTAGTTCTCTTTGACTTGTGTATAACTCTCTCTTACATGGACTGGGACACGTAAGTTGGTTTTGCTTTTCTCCCACAAGACACAGCATTCCAGAAGCAGAGTGGGTAGGAAGTCTATGTGGAAGCATTCCAGTGCTGCTTTTTAAACAAGTCCTCTGCATTGTCCCTTTACCCTTTTGAGTCTAAAAGACTTTGACATGCATCTTCAATAAAAATATAAGAGAGGAAAAGTAACACACGTTTGTGTACATAGTTGAGCAGGTCCCTTTAGACAGCACATCTTCAAATCCAGTGATCTTGTGGGGTTTGTTGGGTTTTGTTTGTGGTGCTGAGGATGTGACCATATGAAGGTGGATCTTTCTACTCTGGACTCCATTTGCAGCCTGGTGAGTTTGCATTTAAAGAAGACAGTAGATACCAATAGGCTGAGAAGCACAGGTCTGTTGGGTTGTACGTCTCTATCTGGCACAACCTCTATTCTCATTTAGTCATGACCTGTCCCAGCATTCAACAAGGCTACGGCTCAGCAGCTCTGGCTACCAATAGAGCAGTGCTTTGTTTCACAGAAGGAGGAAGCCAGCTACAGGGACACCGCCTGGTAGAGGAAAGCCTCTCTGCCCTTGCCTTAACGATACATTCTGACGAGAAGTTAACAGGAAGAGCGCTACTTCCCTGTTGAGAGAATGTAGTCCAATTATGTTGAGGGTTGGGACTGCGAGACATTCACAAGTGACCATCAAGAGAAAAAGAATGGGATGATGTCACTCTTTGCCAGGACAATCACTGAAATGAAATCAGGTCACACAACAATAGTCTTGTTCTGTGCTTGGAGCCAGAAGTTGTTAGAACAGAGGCCTGTGCTGTGGTGTTTCTCAGAATGGATCTCAGGACCGCTACTCACGTGATCATGTCTCCCCCTAAACCCTGAAGGCACACCAGAGAAGCAGAATCTTTCCATCTGATGTGGAAATGACTCACACTGGGGTCTGATCACTTGTTTAAGATGACAATGTCACAATTCACTATTTTAAAAAAAAATGTCCTGGTTCTTGCAACACGTTTTCTGTAGGGAAACAACACCGTCACAGAGATTGGGACCAGATCCGATATTTTTCGTCAGTGTTCCTTGTAGGAGAATTCTGACTGGCACACTCCAGTCAAGAAGGAATGTATTCCTCTGTTTCAGGAAGTCGCTTTCTGAAAGGAGGCACTGCCTTTGGTCTGTGTTAGTTGATCCTGTGTTCCTAGATTCAGTGACAAACATATTCAATTTTATATTTCTTCTCTCAGGAATATCCTAATTTGACCTCATTTATCTGCTTACATTTCACAAGAGTACAGGATAATTACAAGTGAAGGGTAGACTTTCGAAGAAGCCATCCCCAGAATAATGAGACAGAAAGGTCAAATCTGTAGTCACTGCATTAGCAGAGCTTTAGAGAAATTAGCCATTGGCCAAGCATTCTTCTACTTGGTTTTAATAGTAAGATGGAAATACTTTTTGAGGGTGCCTTACAGAAATGTGTAGCTTGAAGACTTGTAGAAAATGCTCACGCTGAGTAAAACCAGTGGCCTTCAAGGACATGAATGTATTTGGTTCTTGTCTTTGTCATAGTTAAGTGAAAATGCAAAAGAAAAACAATGACCTGGGGATTCATTTTCCTTTTGTGATTTTCTTCTCGAATTACTCAGGAGTCTTACCTTGCTCGCTAAGGCATTGGAGACATTGTGATCTGCATGTGACAAATGAGTTTGAAAGCCCTTTTGACTACTGCCACCAAAATACAAAGAGGGTCATATAGATAGTCTTGTACCTAGTGGCAGATTCTAAAGTAAACATTAATTTCCACCATCTATATTTGGAGATAAAAGGTAGATTGACTGTAGGATGTTTGGGAAAGGATAATTTTTAAAAGATTAATTTTGTTATTATTAATGTGTATGTTTGTGCATATACATGTGCGTTCAGGGGCTCAGGGAGGCCAGAAAGGGAAAGTGGTTCCCCTGGAGCTAGAGTTACAGGTGGCTGTGAGCCTTCTGATATTGGTGCTGGAATCTGAACTCAGGTCCTCTGCATGAGCAGTAAATACCCTTCATTGCTGAACCATCTCTTCAGCCCCAGGGTAATTATTTTAAATTTAAAAGTAAATAAATATTTCTGAACACATTGTCAGCACTATCTTAAGCTCCCAAATTTCCACTTCCCATTTGTTCTTGCATGACATTCAAGTCCCTTGTCTACCATCAGCGTATACCAGCATTTAAACTGCACAGAGCTCTTTAAGCGAATCTATTTACAAACTAAGTAATTTAGTACTGACATCTTTTAATGAGATTCACAATCGAATTAATTTTAAGAGCTATTAGCTTTAACATTTTTTAGCAATAAGGGAGTTGATGGATTTTTGTATGCTGAGAAGGAGGAGAGAAGAGGGGGTGGGGGAAGAAGAAAGCCTAAATGGCCCAGGTATTTAATTAATTTAATTAATCCATCCACATGCTACAATTCATAGGCACCTAGTCCAGCCAGAGGCGCATGTGTGATGGTGTTTGGCACTACAATGGCCAGTTACCACTCTGAGTGGCCAGTGCTGTGCTATATGGATTACAGGGATTTTGTCTCCTGAAGATAAGAACATGGAACTAAGAACCAAGAACTTCTGCTGGATCTGGTGTTAGGCATTCAGCCTCCTACTTTCTAGGGAATTAGAAAGTACTCTTCTCATTTCCCCTCACTGGGATGTTGTAAATAAAGAACGCAAAAGCACTTTAGGGGGGAAACAGCCGTGGGAAGCCACTCAAACATAACCTCCAGCTATTGTAATATGAAAAGACTAAGGCGTTGTGTGGTGATCATTAGTTCCCATCATAATGTGTTGTTCCCAGTACCTTATTTCTCCCTCATTATTCTTTTAGTTCGATGTCTATCTGCCAGTAAACTAATCCCAGTGTGTGTTTTTGATGGTTGGCACATATTCAAAACTATTTTGCAAAGAAGAGAAGCTGTGGAATCCCCAGGGTTCCAACTCCATGTTCAGTGCTAGAGAATTCTAAGTCAATCAAAACAGAATAAAGGCTATTTATGAGCTTGAGCATTAGAAACAAAGAGAATTGGTGAGGACGTAAATGTGGTCGTAGTTGTTGAAGTTCAGCTAAGGATTGGCTCTGAAACATCAGACAATTAGGAAGAAGACTATGGTAAGATCAGCTCCCAGGGGAGGGGTTCTGCTGCTTTTAATGTCTTGTTGATCGGCTCCTGCCATGCACTAAAAATGGCTGAAAGACCATCTTTATCAGGATCCTCTGACAGAAGCCAGGGACACTCCACCCCCCAACTCAAAAAAAAAAAAAAAAAAAAAAAAGATTTCCTACAGCGTGCTAAGGTGTCTGTCATGGACTGCTTTCTCCCAGGGAGATGTTCAGGTTTCATGTTAGCCTTTCCTGTTCTCAAGCATTGATTCATAGAACTTCTTTCAAATTTGTCACATCCAGAATCTCAGCTTAGTGGTGCTGAAATGTCCCTTCCAGGTGAAAAGAGAGGAATGTAGTTTACGTTTCTCATTTGGAAGTCCATCTAGTTTAATGAATTTTCTTCTTCGGTGTGAAAATATTAATACAGAGATCGTATGACATGACTTGTGTATACATGTATGAGCATCCATTCTAGCAACAATTAGCCCCTCAAAGTGACAAACAATAATTCTCACTATCAAAACATTGGGCTTTTGTTAAGCAGCAACTCATAGGCAGTAGACTCTTGCAACTGACCCAGTCATAATTAGACTAGGATATTGGCTTTTGTGGCTATCTGAAAATATATACAATGATGCCCACGGAAGTGGCGTGTAAAGAGCCCTTCATACTTTAGAGAGACTTCATGGGTTGGGTTTCTGCTTGTCATGCAGTATGGGTGCTAAAAGTTGTAGATTCTCAATTTTAAATTTATCAAATTTGAGATAGGGTCTCACTATGTATATCCCTGGCTGGCCTGGAACTTTGTGAAGACCAGGCTGGCCTCAAGCTCCCAGAGATTTGCCTGCCTCTGCCTCCCGGGTTCTGGGATTAGATCATGCCCAGCTTCCTCAAAATTCCTGAACTGATATGCAGCTTGCATGTATAACATGGTAAAGTCAGATCTCACTGACTAATTCCATCTTTTCCATCCATTTTTCCCAAACTAGAGTTTCCCCGCCAGAAGCACTCTATCCCCACCCTCCACTCCCAAGTTAGATCTTAAACCTTCTTTTTTTTCTTTCCTTTTTTCTTCCCTGAGGTGCTGGGGATTGAAACCAGGGCCTTAACACATGTTCACAGTACTTTACCATTGAGCTATATCCCTAGCTTTCCTGATTGTTTTAATTTCTTTTTAAGACAAGGCCTCCCTGCATGGCTCAGGCTAGACTTGGTCCTCGGGTTCTCCTGCTTCCTCCTTCAAAGTAGCCGGGGTTAGAGGTCGCCCCAGCTTCTTTATTTCACAATTTTTCTATTGACTCCACCAACTGATCTACATACAGCCCTCACCATGATTTTTGTTTTGACCCCATTGGGGACTGAGATCCTTACAGGTAATGATGGTATCTCACTGAGCTCTACATTCCCAATAGGAAACAGAATGTTTAGCACATTGCACACATTACAGATAATATTGAGTGAAGGAATGAATGACCATTGGTAATGCTCTCTCCATAATGGTTAAGGTCTGTATATTAGGGGAGACATATCTAAACGCCTATGTGTTTTATAACAGATGCTTGTTTCAACAACAGAGAAGTCAATTGAGCCACCAAAGCCATGTAAGCTAGATATCAGTGCTAGGGCTGAACTAGTTCTGTACTAAGTTTACTTAATATTCTTCGTAACTCTAGGATTGCACCCAGAAGAAAAAAGTCATGTTTCCAGGGACAATAGGACAGTGATGACAGGAAACTGGCAAGTAGAGTGTCTGCCCTCAGGGGTTTCTGTCTCTAAGCATGAAGAGCAGGATTACAACTTCTAGAGTCTTCCAAAGGACTCTGGTAGCTTTTTAAGTTAAACTTGGTTGGCCTTTTGACTGTCTATCTTGATGCCTTCCTATGTCAAAAAGTCAACTCAGTGGGAAAGTTAGTCTAATTGCCACGAATGACAGGGAATGGGAAGGAGAAAGCCTCCATTTTCATGTTCCAATTTTTTTCTAAAATCTTTTAAAAAGATTTGCTTGTTTTTATTTTGTGTGTATGAGTGTTTCCCTGCATATATGTATATGCACCCCATGTGTGCCCTGTGCCCTTGGAGGTCAGACTAGGGCACCAGATGCCCTAGAACTAAAGTTATGATCATTGTATGCCACCGCGTGGGTGCTGGGAACTGAAGCCAGGTCCTCTGTAGGAGCAGCAAATGTTCTTAAGCTCTGAGGCATCTCTCCAGCCCTCTAAAATCTTAATATAAGCAGATTTCATATGAAATAATATCCATAACTGAAAAAAAATGTAGGATTCATAGAAGTCTCTTAAAAATCGGTGATACAAAAAGAAAATCTCTAAATATACGTACATCTTTCCTTATCATAGCTTTAATTCACTACTGACGGGTCCCTAAAATTAAGAAGTATTCCAACTGTACAACATACACGCACCACCTACTTTGTAGTTAAAATTTAGTTTTCACAACATTGTTATTATCAATACACAGTCTTCTAAAATTTAATCTCCCTTTATGTCTAGAGCAGTGGTTCTCAGCCTTCCTAATGCTGCAGCCCTTTATTTAATACAGTTTCTCATCTTGTGGTGACCTCCAACCATAAAATTATTTCATTGCTACTTCGTAACTGTAATTTTGCTACTATTATGGGTCATACTGTAAATATCTGATATGCAGGACATCTGATATGTGACTCCTATGGGGTCCTGACCCACGAGTTGAGAAGAGCTGGTCTACAGGCTTCATAAAGACCGTCTGTCCTTTCCCCACTGTATGTCTGGCCTCTTTCAGTTCAATGGCAGGGTTTTATGTCGAGGAAGTCTGCCCCGAGTGCATGTCCGCTCTCTTGGTTTTTTCTTCCAGTTGTCTTTGGCAAGTCACTCTTTTAACTCTGTCCTTTGATTACACAACCTGCCAGGTGGAAATACTAATTTGACCTCTGCATGCATGTTTTTAAGGACCCCGGCAATTCTAACCGTAGAACAAAAACCTATGCATTATTGTGGCAAGCACTTCAATGGAATGCTTATTCTGTTTCAGGTCAGGGTGAAACGACATTCAGAGAACAGAGATTTAAGTTTGTGGTTGCAAAACTGTTTAAAACTAAGGGTTTAATTTCACTTTGTTTTTTTGTTGTTTTTTTTTCCCCAAACATTCCCCCCTTGGTTTACATTGCCCAGTTAAGATTTAAAAGGAGGCCTTTGCCAAAGCCTCAGGTTCCACCTGGTTTGAGGTTGAAGCCACATGAAGCCACCGCATTTTGCATAGTTTCCATTTGAAATGATCTACCAGCTGGGGTTCTCTTTCGGGGTGGGCCAGGCTTACGTGAAACTTGGCCAAGCCTTTAAATGAACCTGCTCGAAGTTTTGATTTTATATCAGACCCCAAAATGAGGCCACTCATCTAGTCCCACCTTTCAAAGGCTGCCATTGTAATGTCCCCAGAGTGTGTAGAATCATTCCTCAGGGTGAGGTGTAATGACACTTTGTAGTGTAATGTGGGGGAGAATTTTTCAGTCACTTGGCATTCACTCTAATTGGAAAACCAGACAGGCTAGGAAGTAGAGGCTCTGGTGTCAGGCAAAGCATTTGGAGGAAAGAAATTCTTTTGATGTCTCAACAAAAGGATTTTCAAGTAAATAGCTCAGAGACCCATTTAATTCATTTTTTGGCTTTGTTTCTTCCTTAAGCATTCATCAATGCAACTGATGGTATTCATTGAGCATTACTACATGCAAGGTGTGTTTAAAATGCCCATCACTGGGACAGAATACTTGAGAAAATAAACTCGGGGGAAAAGCTTTTTCTGAGCTAATGGTCCTGTGTTGGGGCCTGTCTCAGGACTGTCTTCAAGGCAGAAGAACATGGCAGAGAAGGCTGCTCACTTCATGGAAGAGACAAGGATCCCAATATTCTCTTCAAAGACAAGCCACCAAAGTCCTAACTTCCTTCCACTAGACTTGGCCACCTGAATGTTCCACTGCCTTCTGGAACACCAGAAATGGTCAACAAAGACTCCCACATAAGGTGTTTGGGTGACATCTAAGAATCAAACTATTGAACCAGTCAGGTGGTACATGCTCATAATTTCAGCTCCCAAGGGGGCAGTACAGGAGCATCACAAGTTCAAGGTCAGCCTGGGCTACAGACTAAGACTCTATCTAAAAAACAAAAAGCATAACAAACAAACAAAAACAGAAAAAGAAACAAACTATAGAATATGCCAAGCCTTGTCCTAAGAATTTGAAATGTATCAGTAAGCAAAATATTTAGGTCTAGGACTCTGTGGCTATCACATTCTAGCAAGGGGAGAAAGATGATCATCTAATTGTACCTACCAATTATATGCATAGTCAATTAGAACAGAGAACAAAATGAACAAGAAGGTGGATTGCAATGCTAAAAAGGACTCAGCAAGAAGCTAGGGAGGGAAGGATTTGTACTTAAAGGAGGTAGAAAACTCACAACCATGGCTCTCTCTCTCTCTCTCTCTCTCTCTCTCTCTCTCTCTCTCTCTCTCTCTCTGAGACAGATGTTTCTCTGTGTAGTTCTGCCTGTCCCGGAACTCACTATGTAGACCAAGTACTAGAATTAAAGGTGTACCACCACGCCAGGCTGCAACCAATTATCTTAAAGAAGAATATTCTGGGAGCTGGAGGGATGGCTCAGTGGTGAAGAGCACATACTGCTCTCAAAGAAGAACCAAGTTCGGTTCCCAGCACTCTTGTTGGCGCTGACAACCACTGAGGACTCCAGGGGATCGGTGTTCATGTGCACATACATAATTAAGAATAATAAAAATTAATCTTAAAAAAGAAAGCACTCCAGAGAGAAACGGAAACTAAAGTGGCAACCTCACTGAAAGAAGTGGAGCAATGCATCATGGGAACCACAGAAAGATTGTGCTGGCTAACCGGAATCAGAGCTCAGGGCACTGGCAGGAAATGATGTCAGAGTCACCACAGGTCAACATATGACCCACACGCCATGGGAAGAGTGGGGCTATTTTTCTGGATAAAAGGGAAATGACCATTGAATTTCATACAAAGGAATAGTGCATCTGACTTATCTTTCCAACAGCTCTCTCTGCCATGCTGGAAGCAGACGGTAGATGAACAACAGCAACAAGAGGAGACTTACTATGGGGCCATTGAAATAAATAGATGAGAGAACTTCACACTTAAATGATAATAATAGAAGCAGCAAAAATAGACATGGGCTATTTATAAAGAAGGAGCCAACAGTATCGGCTGGTCAATTGGATATCATACATGAAAAACACTAGAGGAGGGAATGAGAGAGGGAGGGAAGGGGCGGAAGGAGGGAGGAAGGAAGGGAGGGACTTACCTCAGGAGTTTAGTGGTTTCAGTAATTGAATCGGAGATGTCTGTTAGTCCTCTTAGTGGAAATGCCATTAGGCATTTAGATTTACGAGTCTATTCGGAAAGGATGGTTGCATTTGGAAATCATTATCATGATGTCTGTGGTGCTGTGGGTTTAGACAGAGAAAAGAGCCGCAGTCCTCTGCCCAGAGTATCCAGTCCTCTCCCTGTGCTATCTGGCATTCGGAGGTAGAAGAGAAGAAAGATGAAGCCAGGGGCAGTGAAGAAATAACTGCCTTCTCAGTGCTGAGGAGGCTGAGGCAGGACATCATGAGTCCAAAGATACCCCGGGCTGCAGTGAGCCCTTGACTCAAAACAAACTGAATAAATCCAATGAGAAATAGAAACAACAGCCAGGGGAAAATATTAAAAAGAGCTCTGGGGAAGTAGGAGGAAGACGAACAAGCTGTCCCTTGGATAAAGGAACACAGGACCTCAAGAAGGCAGCATCAATTCTGACAAGTCCTGTCTGACTAAGACTGAGCCATCACCACTGGATTTTCTACCCGTAGCTCATGGGTGGCATGGGCGGTACATATGAGCACAGCGCTGGCAGCCTCGGGAGAGCCTGCTGGAAGTGTAAGGTAAAAGAAAGAACAAAAGCAAAGACAAAAGTATGGCGGCTCTCACAAGAATCCTGCTGCCGCAGGGCAGTGGTGGCACACGCCTTTAATCCCAGCACTCAAGAGGCTGAGCCAGGCGGATCTCTGTGAGTTCGAGGCCAGCCTGGTCTACAGAGTGAGATCCAGGAAAGGCGCAAAGCTACACAGAGAAACCCTGTCTCAAAACAAACAAACAAACAAACAAACAAACAAACAAACATGCTGCCAGTGAAGAAGAGAAATGGGAGAAGACAGTATTTTCAAATAAAAATGAGTTTTTAAAAGGGGGTGGGACTAGAGAGGGGGTTCAGCAGTTCAGAGTCCCTGCTGCTCTTCCAGAGAACACTAGTTAAGATCCCATCATAAAAATAAATCTTTAAAAAGAAATAAACTAATTAGAGAAACGACAGCGTGTTTATACAGGGATGGCACTGGCATTGTTTTGAGGGGGAGTACCGTGTTTTAGAGAAGAATGGAGTGATGCGGAGCTGAGAATGTGAATACATCAAGAGATGTGAAACCCAGTCCACAGATAGGAGAACCCGCTTGAGAATGTGAGAGTGCAATTAGTTCAGAAACCCACAGAGATGAGAAGGGTGGGGTGCCTTAGGTGGTGGGAGATGAGCAGTTGTGGGGCTCAAGGCTCTGGGGGTCTTCTGCAGTGCTGTTTACTCAGTAAAGTGTGAAGCAAGGTTATGTCGAAGGTCAGGAAACAACATGGGGAGAAAGAAGTGAGTGTAAAGTAGATAACAGAGGGAATGAAAGAGTAGTCAGAATGGAGAAATAAGGACAGTTACCCAGCAATGTTGGGGGTTATTAAGGTCCACGTCACTGAGTATGACCTGAGAACATTCAGGGTGAGTTTGTGATTTTTCTCCAGGTGTGCACTACACCAGTGTGCACTACAGCACTGTGCCAACGGACTAGGCAGGGATTGGACTGACTCTGGTTGGGCAATATCAAGTGAGAACAGCAAGGCGGTTGGAAGAGTACCAACCACGGAGAGCAAGGCCGCAGAGAAGGAAGGGGGAACAGAGGGTGTTGCATACGTCTGTGTATAATTTCTGACCAGAGTTTAACCTGAGAAGGAAGGGTAAAAATGTCCAAGGAACCACGCACGGCAAGGCAGGTGACTTGGAGTTGGCTATTAAAAGTAGTGATCAGAGGAGGCTTGGAACTGTGTTCCGATCCTCAGCACGTAAGCAAGATGCTTACCCTATAGGCGCGTATCTGTAACCCCAGTGCAGGGGCAGAGACTAGAGATCCCAGAGTTCAGTGCCCAGCCACTGTGTAGCTGAGTCAAGGATGTTTGGGTTTGCTGAGAAATGGTGTCCCACAAGTGAAGAGCCACCGAGGAGGAAACCCAACTTCAACTGTTAGCCTCCACATGCGTGCATACACACCCACATGCACACACACACACACACACACACACACACACACACACACGAGGAGTGATCAGAGAACAGAGGACATGAAATTGAGAGGATGAGAAGAGGCAGCAGTTGTGGTCCAGACGCAAGCTAAGGGCCCCTTGGAGAAGCTGAGGAGAGAAGGGGTCTAGAAGAGTCAGGGGTGCTGCTGATCTCACAGCCAGTTTAAAATCGGGAGCACTCGGGCTTGGGCCACGCTGGAGGGAGTGAAGTGAGATTGTCAACGTACACCTGAGAAGCACTTCCTGGGGTCAGCTGATGACTGGAAGTGGTAGCCTATGGAATCTGATAGGAGGAATTAATTTTCCTGTAAGATGAGAAATAGGAAAGGCAATAGACTCCAAGAAAGTGATGAGAGAAATGGAGAGCGGAAGGGGGCAGACTAGCAAACTTGAAGAAATAGTTGATTAGCACAGCACTGATCCACCCAACTTTGCATCCAATTTTCTAGATTATTTAAAGACAGTAGTGTTAAAGTGTTACATCATTTAAAGATAGTAGAGTTCAATATAAATCTAGATCAATCAGTGCATTGTATACAAAGTCACAGTTTGCTAAAGTCAAATTCTTCTCCCTTTCCTAACCCAGAATTATTGAGATGCCCAGTAACTAATTCTTCTAGATATGCAGTGAAATAAACAATAAAAGCCTTTGAAAGATGCTGAGTGGAGCACAGAAGGAATCCAGTTCAGGTATGGGAGGGACAGGCTTGTTTTATGGCAATAATAAAGCAAGATCTTCCCTGGGAGAAAGCCAAGCTCTCTGAACGATGCTGGAGACGGTGATTTCTATGCAGAGCAGTGGTTTGATTACTCTTCTGTGGCTTTTCTCTTTGCTTTAACAAAAGATCATTCAGGACAGGCCTTCTTTCAATGATCCCTGCACAGGCTTTATTCCCACAACACAAGCCATTCATGGTATTTATCCTGTGACTGCTCAGAGGATATAACCACATCTTTGTAGTTTTGTAGTTGTGTCATATTCCACTCTTGATGCCCAAGAATTTTTATTTAATTGTCTGGAAATCAGCAACAGTACTGTGGTCAGGTTCTGCACAGGTCAGAACCTGTGGACACCCAGAAAGTGCTCAGTGGGACTCAGCCTTCAAGTTCAATTTCTTAGTGGCAAAGAAGTGTGTTTTCATCTGGAGTCAAATGGAGAAAGGCAGCCAGGTAGGGTTTCCCTGGAGTAAGTTTTCTTTTCATGTTTATGAGTTGCATCCTTGCCTGTGGTGAGCAGAGGCCAAGATGACAGCAGGTGGCTCATTTTAGAAAGCACTAATACAGAGAAAGCCTTTCTTGTTTCAGCAAAGCAGGTGGGGGGGCGGGGAATACTTGAATAGGGAAAGGATGTTGAGTTGAGAATTTACTGACGTAGAATCCTGCTTTGTACTTTCTTACAAATGGCAATATTATAAAAACTGCATAGACTTTACAGGTAGAAGACATGCACAATAGCTTTGGTGGGCTTCATGTCACATGACGACTCATTCATTCAGTCCACAGATGTCCTTGTGTGTTAGTTTCCTTTCATAGCCCATGGAATGGTGCTGCCCAGTTAACGGGAGTACTCCCACCTCCCTTAACTTAAGATAGATAATCCCTCATATACTTGCCCAGACACTTGTCTTCTTGGTGATTCTGGAGCCTGTCCAGTGGATGATATTAGCCACCACACAATGCATGCTTTTTGCTGTTCTTGTTTCTTTGGTGTGTTTTTTGAGATAGGGTCTCATCACATAGCCTAGTTGGCCTTGGGTTCACATGAATCCTCCAGTCTCAGCTTCCCAAGTGCTGAGATCACAGACACACCTTCAGTCTATGCTTTCATGCCCTGGACATTGACCTGGGTACTGAGGCCTTGGGTAAACCATGTTCTACAGGCTCTGGGGCTGACATCCTAAAATGACCGTGTTGTTGCTATGGTGTCACTTAAAGTTATCACTGCACAGGAAAGGCGTGGAAGCCCTTGGTGTGATTGCTAGGACTGTGACTGTTTTAGGGTGGGTGAGGTGAAGATAAAGAGCTCTGAGCACTTGTCACAAGTTTCCTGAAGTTCTGGAAGTTTCCTGAAGAATCCTATTGCTTGTTCGCATATACTTCAGAAACGTCATTAGATATTAGTGTAAACATTAGTAAGATTTTCTCCCAGAACTGGAGAGTCTGAAGGGACAACTGATACTTGACTTCTGCAGCTGCTTCTGGCTTTGGAGGCTTGCAATAGTAGCAGTCAGTCCTGTAAACCTCGCCACCCAAGGCTTATAAATAGAGTACTCCTTGGGTAGCTGAGTTCGGAGTATACATGTCCACTCTTGAAAGAAAGAGAACTTCCTTCCCAAGGCTGTTGACCATGTTTAGATATAAAGGAATATTTAAATTTGTGGAACCAGCCATCTATAATCCCATTTCCTGAGAAGACTGAGGCAAGACGATCCAGAATTTGAAACCAGCCTGGACTATGTCATAAGACACATATCAGAAAACCTACTAGATTTATGGACTTGTGCTCACAAAGATGAAGCTATCTTTGCCTGGTTTTTATTTCTCTTCATTATCCAATTTGTTGGTTGGCTGTTTTATTATTTTTAATTAGTTAAATTTGTCCTGTGACAATCTCATGCATGCATATAGTGCATTCTGATTAGAGGACAACTTCCACCACGTGGTTCCCAGGGATTGAACCCAGGTTGTCAGGCTTAGTTAGCTGCAAGCTCCTTACCAGCTGAGGCAGCTTGTTGGCCTGCTATATCAATTCACCTAAACAACTGTTGTACAGGATTCCCTATGGTTTCTGACCTCCCCAGCCAGGGGTTTTTGAACAGGTTTACAGTAGTAGTAGTCATGACTTCCCCTGTGGAGCAGAAATCAAATTTAACCCCTAACAATATTGCCACTGTTGCCCCAGTGGACACATCTTGCTTGGCAGGTTGGTATTTTAGTTCATAGAGTTCACAGCTGACAAAATTTTTATGCTTCCATTACGAAGTATTTGTTCCAAGTAGGCCATAGAGAGACTACCTGACTTTCACTCCAGTTATTAGATTAGCTTCACAAGAAAGCTAGTGAAAAAGTAACAACAGATTCTTGTGTCTAAAGGAGAGTAACTCAAGATAGTTTAAGCAACAAGAGACTTGTGTGAAGAATTCTTGTTTGTCAGCTGCTAGCATCCCCATGCCCTTACCTTCCCTCCATGTTTGCTGGAAACTGTCCTTATTGTGCATCCCAGGCTGGGGCTACGGAGGTGCCATAGCATAGGCATCATGAACTCCAAAGTGGTTTCTGTTCAGAAACCATCGAACCAGAGGCTGGATAGCCCAGAAACCTAGGACAGAACCTAGCACAACTGCCCCACCCTCCAAAAAAGTCAATGAAATGATTCCTAATGATATTCTGCTATACTCATAGACTGGAGCCTAACAGAATCATCA
This sequence comes from Peromyscus nudipes, assembly GCA_902168325.1. Classification (NCBI taxonomy): domain Eukaryota; kingdom Metazoa; phylum Chordata; class Mammalia; order Rodentia; family Cricetidae; genus Peromyscus; species Peromyscus nudipes. Next base: position 24,834 of record CABHPH010140612.1, read on the forward strand.
TCAGAGAAGGTTCATCCAGCAACTGATAGGAACAGATGCTGAGACCCACAGCCAAACATTAGGTAGAGCCTGGGGAACCCTGTGGAAGAGGAGGAGGAAGGATTATAAGAGCCAGAGGGGTCGTCGAGGACACTGAAAGAACAGTCCACAGAATCAACTAAGCAAGGCTCATAAGGGCTCACAGAGACTGAAATGACAATCCCAGAGCCTGTATGGGTCTGAGCTAGGTCCTCTGCATATATGGTATGGTTTTGTAGCTTGTGTTAGTATGAGACTCCTAATAGTGGGAGTGGGGGTGTCTCTGACTCTTTGCCTGCTTTTGGAACCCCTTTCTTCCTACTGGGTTGCCTCGTTCAGCCTTGATATGAGGCCAGTCTTATTGCACCTTGTTATGCTGTGTTTGGTTGATAGCCCTGGGAGACCTGCTTTTTTTCTGAAGGGAAATGGAGGAGGAGTGAATCTGGGGGAGATGGGAGGTGAAGGGAGGAACTGTGAAGAGTGGAGGGAGAAGAGGCTATGGTAAGGATGTAATATATAAAAGAAGAATAAAAAATTTACAATCATACTATCAATTTGCAAATTGTGTATAAACAAAAAGGTTGCAAAGAAAATATTGTAACAGGAAAAGAGTTCTACCTAAAAGATTGTGTCATTGAAAGCCTTGAGGTAGAAACCAAAAGATTACCAAAAAAACCCTGCACGATCTCATGTTGTTGAGAGACAACTGGGAAAAATAAGGCTAGTGGTCAGGGAAGAAGTAGGGCTCACCAAGCACCAAAACTCTGCAAAGGGATTGAAAATTCCACCTCTATGCTCAAAGATGCAGGCTGGCCAGTGTCAGGGTGTCTGCAGGGGACTTCTGTGCAGCTTGGGGACTAAGCAGGCACCAGCTTTACTTTACTTCAAATACCAGGTATGCAGAACCCAGGACTTGAGGTGTCTCCTCAGTGAGCATCTCTCCACCTGGTCCTTTATAGTAAATAATGGTTAAGTGGAAAAATGGGCAGGCAGGTAATCAACAGACAGATGAGTCCATGGAAACTAAACAGTCATTATTCATACTGAACTACAGGCTTAACAATGAATGAGAATTGCATTGGGTGGTTTCTCTCCATTTAGTGTGAGCGCACGTGTGTGAGAATGTGTGTGTGTGCACATGCGTGCATATACTTGTGTTTCTTTTTCCTTAGAATTTCGGGGGAAAACGATGCTTGATTACAAAATTCTGGAACTAGGGATGTTGCTCAGTGGAATAACATTTGCTTTGCATGTGCAGGGCCCTAGGTTCTGTTCAGCACCACAATAATTAAGCAACCCAGTAAATAAACCAGTTAGTTAATTAACAAGTTTCTGTGTCTGTCACCAGGGGAAGGATAGAAAGAAAAGAGATGGAGGAGATGATAGGTGATTTGTTGCGAGTGTGATTAAATTTTTCTCCTTCACTTTCCTCAGACTAAAGGAAATCCAGCTTTTCAAGGATTTTATTAAAAATTTGAAGTGTGCAGTATCTAGCCCGCTTCTTGCTTTCCCAGCAGCTCTTTTCTGCCCACTGCCTCCATAGTCCTCTAATCATTTTCAATCCTCTTGACCTTTGCCCTTACATGACCTTTAGTGCCCTGCCTCCTGACCTTAAAAGTGCATAGTTCAGAACTGCAGGGAGAGTTTGACAAAACCCCCTGCCATTGGATCCCGGCTTTGCTCACCACTAGACCCGGAGAGAACAAAGAGGTTATAGGCGTACTAAGACCCCCAGCTCCGCCATCCTGACGTGGGACGGTTGGGAGGATGGCTGAGAGCTTCCCATTCTCCCTCCTCTGAACAGCTAGGGATGAGAATGAGAGATTGTGGATTCTGATTTGTTCTCTCATAAAGGAAGAGAGAAATGAAGGCCAAACTCCTAAAAACTCACTACTGTGCTTTTCAGTAAGAATGGCTCTTGATTTATCCCCATGAAATTTAATTTTTTTTAATTGTATACTTGTAAGCCCTGGGTAGAAAACCAGAATATCTGACTATACAAAATTTGGCTTTCAAAAAAAATCCAACATTGTGACTATAACTCATAGAATAAAGAGAGTCCTGGTTAGTCCTGTGTCCTAAACAAAGCAGGGTGGTATGCAGTCATGAGGAAGAAGTGAGGCCACCAGTACATGGCTTCTGAGCTCTCCACCCTGGTGTGACATAACCACAGATGGAGAAACAGAAACAAACAGGCAAGACAGCTGAGGAACCACAGTGGGTCTCCCAGCTTGTTCCTTCTTGTCTGCTTCAAGTTTCAAAGTCAAGTTGGATGATGTGTGAGCTGGCTGGATGAAGAGCACATGCATTCAGGGACCATCAAAACACAAATAAAGAAACCACAACAGAGTTAAAATGGTGAGGTTGTGAAAATAAATTAGTAACAAAAATAATACTCTAAGGGGACATTCCATGTGCCAGCTGCTTGCCTAACACTTTGCATATGCTAGGTCATTGAAAGCTCACAAAACCCATGAGGTAGGCACTATTACCCAACTTTACTACTAACAAAACTGGGATTCAGAAACATTAACTCATCCAAGATCTCTTAGTTGCCAGCAAGTGGCTAAGCCCACATCAGAGCCCAGGCTGTCAGAACTCCCCAAACTCTGAGGATCATAAACCACCATGCTCTGTGCTAATGGCTATCTTGGATGTGAGGAGAGAGGCATGGAGGCTGAGAGGATCATTAAGAAATTCCTTCGTGCTGTCCCTGAAACAATGCTGAGTTTTAAGAACCCTGTCCCTAACCTCACAGACTAGCAACAGCTCTATAAGTAACGAAAAACTTCAAAGATATCTTTAGATAGTCATGAAATTGATGTTTGTCAGAGGCTCATAGTATTATCTGTAACATAACCACTAAGTAGCTTAAAAATAACAATAAACCTTGATTATCTGGTAGCCTTCGTACAAATCAAGAATTTGAAAATAGCTCAGATAGATGTTTCTAGTTCAGGGTCTTTGAGAAGGTAGTCCAAGACATAGACCAGGTCTGGAGAGTTGGTTGACTAGGAGGACCCTCCTCCAAGGTCATTTACCCAAAGCTGGGTTTGGTGGCATGCATATACTTGTAATCTCAGTACTTGAGAGTCTGTCAGGAGATTTCAAGTTTGAGGCTGGCCTGGGCTACATAGCAAGGCCATATCTCAAAGAAACAAAAATCCAGAACCAAGATGTGTCATTCCAGCAGCTGGTAAGTTGGTACTGACTGTTTACAATTCCTTGCTGTCTGAACTTCTCTACTGGGCCACCTCAGTGCCTCAAAACATGATTTCCTCCAGAGTGGGTGACCCAAGAGAATAAGACCTGCAAAGTTTGTTAGGACTAGCCTTCCAAAACTACCATGGACCCTTTCTTCAATAACCCAGCCATGGTCAGTGTCGTACAAAGCTGTATAAAGCAGTGGTCCCTGGGGACCACACTGGGGGCTAGATACCATACCTTCATTTCATTAGTAGTTTTATTCATGAATTGGAATGATTTTCTGCTTTACTGCAAATTCAACAGAGACATGAGACATTTGCTATATTATATTCAGTAATAATTACAGCAGACAGTTGGCCTCAGTGTCTGTCCCAAGGAAACTACAGTTGAAGAACTCTGGTAAATTCCCAAACTCAGCCGTCTTCTTGCCCTATGGTGACTGTGATGTCAAATGCAAGGTTTGCCTGTGGGTGCAGGCTCAGAAAGACATTTAGCCACCATGTGCTTTCAGCAAACAGAATAGACATGCTTATGACTGTTGTCTATACTCATTTATTTGACAAATACTTCTCAAAAACATACTGATAGGCAGAGCACTAGCTGCACAAAATCTCACTCATAGCGGGCTGTTGGGAAGGTCCCTCTGCTGTTCACAGAGGATCTTGCTACTACGAGTCTTACAGATAATTAAAATTATCTCAAAAATTCTTAAACTTACTTATTTCATGTGTATGAGGGTTTTTCCTCTGTGTGTGTGTATGTGTGTACCATGTGTGTGCCTAGTGCACACGGAGATAAGAAGAAGGCATCAGATTCTCTAGCACTATAGTTATGGATGATTGTGAGCCACCATGTGGGTGCTGGGAACCAAACCCAGGTCCTCTGCAAGAACAAACCGTATTATGCACACTGCTCTCCCACAGCGTCCTTTTTAGCCACTACATTTGTCTGCTTCGGAGTTGTGATCACAGTAGTTAATATGGAAGCTGAAAAGTTGGTGTTATTACCAATGAGAGAAGCCTCCATAGGGACACTACATCTTCATTTAGTCATAGAGGGATATTTTCGGTTTTTTGCTTTTATCTTGGAATCGTTTCATAAATGTAGGCACGTTATAATCATAGCCCTTTCTTTCTCTTTGTCTTTCACCATAATTGCCACAAAGACCTTTCCTCTCTTCATTCCTGTTTACGTAATGGCTCCATAGCTCAGGACCACAACAGGAAAGAGAGCCTGTCCTAAACTGAGGCCACAGGGGCCAGTTGTTCACATCCTCACCAGAAGTAGCAACTCCCCGTTGCTAGCTGATGGGCTTTGATGGGACCATTATCAGCTTCAGTGAGACTCCAAGGGCAAAGAGTGAGTGGTAGGAAGCAAGAATGAGAAAAAATGCATTGCTTTGATTCAAAAATGTTGAGAACAATCCCCATCACACCCTTTTCCATTAAAGTAGCACACCCTTTTTATTTTAGAATTTTATGTATTTATTTTTATTGTATGAATGTTTTGCCTGCATGTATATGTATTTACCATGTATGTGTCTAGTCCCTGTGAAGTTCAAAAGAGGGCATCAGATACCTTGGAACAGGAATTATAGGTAGCTATGAGCCACCATACCAGGTTCTCTGCAAGAGCATCCAGTGCTCTTAACCTCTGAGCCATCTCTCCAGCCCCCTAACATATCTTTTTTAAATAATTTATTTTTATTTTATGTGCATCAGTGTTTTGCCTGAATGTACATCAGAGTGAGAGTGTCAGATCTTGGAGTTACAGACAGTTGTGAGCTGCCATGTGGGCACTGGGAATTGAGCCTGGGTCCTCTGGAAGAGGAGTCAGTGCTCTCAACCTCTGAGCCATCTCTCCAGCCTATCCCCCTGCATATCTTTTAAAACTTATGAAATTACCCTTGAAGTCTTTCATATAACCTCATACTTTATATCACTTCATTAAAACTGGTTTCTGCATTGCTTGAGCATGTCTCCAATGATGACTTCTAAACAAATAGGCACATGAAAAAACTTTAATCTTTACTGGCTCTTAAAAGAATTTTTAATATTTAGAGGGGAAATTTCTTCAATTCTTAAAAAAAAGGAGGTGTAAAAAAAAAGCAGAGCTGTCACACATATTAAAAACCTTGTCAGTACAGGCAAACCATAGGTCTGTTGGATTGTGAGGGACAGGTCACTAGCCCCTCCTCAAACAACAAATCCTCTCTGGTTCTATTAACTGTTGGAAAAATCTGCTCTTAGACAAGAAGGAACAGTTACCCTCAGAAATACATGGTGCGAGCCTTACATGCATTCTGCAGTTAAGAAAGAAAAAGGAATATAAGAGAAAACTAACACAGGCTGGGACTATAGCTCAGTGGTAAGACTCTTGCCTGATATATGCGAGGCCCTAGGTTCAATCCCCAGCACCATGAGCCAGCCAACAGATGGAAGGGAAACATCCAAACCTCTAACCACACCCCCCACTTTTGCCCTGTGGCTATCACAGGTTTATTTCTAATTAGGATAATTTTGAATGCAGATAAGATTCACAGATGCAAACTGTTGACTCAGGAAGTATTAATAATAACATCATTACGAATTAGAACCTAGGTTGGAACACTTAAGAACACTTACTTGGCCCTTATTTTCTATGATACATTCTTCTATGCGTTCCCTTTTGTAGAAAAGCTCTAGAAATATTGACCACCAGAACGTTAGTCCCAGCCTGGCCAGAGGCTGTAGACAGTGTAGAATGGTAGCATCCAGCTCTGAAGACCTTTAGGTTACTTTTTCCAAAACCGAACAAGTTGACAAGAATGTGTTTATCTATTTGTCTACTATCAGTTTGTCTCTTCTATAATATTAAAATCAAAGGCTTGTTATCAACAGCCCCAACCCCCACCCCCACAAAAAAAAAAAGACACCGTTTAAAAGGCAAACCACAGGCTAGGAGAAAATATCGGCGAGGTTGACTTTATGTTTTTCCTACCTTTGCAGGAGTTTTATTCTGAGCAGTTATGATGATGACAATAACCGTGGAATGGGAGTGAGGAGGGACACAATGGATGGGGCAATCTGTGCTGATGCCGTCATTGAGGGCTCCATGATGGAAGTTCAAGTGGAGGCCGAGCACTTCCTAATACACATCTCACATTAGTGAGCACCGAGGTTTGCCTGCCTGCAATCCCTGCAGGAAGCAGCTGCTAATTAAATAGGCAATGGATGAAAACAGGAAAAGCCAGTAACATTTATAAGTGATATGTGTAAATGTCTTTAATATACTATTACATCCTCAGAGTCGAATAGCTGTTTGAGAAATTCTTTTAAGTGTATTAAATGGTTCTGAGTCAGTGTTTTTTTTTTTCTTCTGGGTGACCTTGGATCAGCTCAGGCTTCAAGGAATTATAAATATGTCATAAGAAATGAATCTTAGTGCATTTGGAGATGCCAACAATGAAGAATGGGGATGTACCTCTGGAAGCATAACCAGGCATACAGTTTTATAATACTTAATATTCCTTCTAGGGAGGTGGGGATGTTGCATTCCATTACGTCTACCGTTTTCTTACCAATTCAGACTGAAATATTGGTAAAGTCAGTCTGATCTCACAAGTGTAACAAAATGCACTTCTTTGACAAATGAATGATTTTAAAACTGCATTTCCCCATCCATATGAGGCTCAGGGAAATGAGTCAAGAGAGCAGCGTGTCAAGGCAATTTGAAGAGTTGATAAGACTATGCATTTCTCAGGCCTATGAAATGAGTGTGTTACATTGATAACAATCAATGCCACACACATTTTTAAGAGGATTGCATTTTATAGTTGCCCTAAGAGAACTTATCAATTGATAGTTAGTATATAAGTGAAAACTTTTTAAATCATTCATTTGGAGCATCAAGAATAGGAAAAAGGTGCTATTATACTTCATGGATTGTTTCAACCACAAAACAAAATTTTCAAACTAAGTTCATGTGGTCAATATAACACATTCCTATGTATAAACGGGTGTATAATATATATTAGAATTCATTAGTATGAGAAAACTTCAGCCCATATCACTGTAGGCCACAGAGCATGTTTGGGTTTACGGATGAGAATCCCGGGGAAGAAGCTGCACTTCCCGCGGGGCCTGTGCTGGGACTCGGCGAAGGCCCCTGCTCTGTGGTCTCCGAATCTCCTGGCTGTCTGCCCTGGAAAGCCCCGAGTTTATGTGCCTGTGTTTACTTGTGGCTGCTGCACCGCCAGCCTCACTTCCTCCCAGCTTTAGATCAATAGCGAACAGAGCATTGGCTTGCTCCCCAACACAGACAGCGAAGTCTCCAGAGTAAGTCCCACTGGTCCTGAGTGATCCAGCTCTGGTCATTGGTCAGTCTTTGACGCTGTCACTGCTGCTGGGGGAATTGAAGGAGAATTTGCGCTGAATCATGTTCCATAGGGGTGTGTGTGTGTGTTTCTAGAATACTGGATACCAAAGGGAAGCAAATGATCCTCAAAAAACAAAATCTGAAATTCAGGCATGGGGGCACACAGCCCTGGGAGCCAGAGACAGGGAGATTCCAGGCCAGCCTGGGCTACATAGCTGCATGTACTGCCATCCCCCAACAAACAAAAATAATCAGAGACAACTACAGTGGGGTAGAGACCACCAACAGGAGAAAAACGAATAGCCTCTCTCAAATCGCCATGTTTAAAGTAAGGTGTTAGCCCCATATCCCTACAAATACAAAACCTAGGAGGGTGGCTTAGCTACTATGATGATTCTAACTAAAGAGCCATTGGGGAACCTATACTAGGCTGTGTGTACAACTGTCAGGGAACAGTACACCCACCCTCATCCAAGGATAAATCTCAGGTCCCTGTTCTCATACCAGCACCTGACGATCAGCCCCTGACGATCAGCATAACTTCTTACTAGAAACTTTGACCAGCTTAATTTGATCTCATAGCATCTCGATTCTCATAGCATCCATGCCCACACAGCACCTCACTAGTCCCCATGCTATTTGGTACTCACCTCCCACCTGTGGTCTATTTGGTACAGTCTCCAAACTGCCGGGGTGTGTATGTGTGTGTGTGTGTGTGTGTGTGTGTGTGTGCCAGCCTCAGGCACCCACCTGCGAGCACAAATTCACCCTGCATAGTCAAATAATTTATAGAGGTAGAGGAGCAGCTGTGGGTCCCTTCCATTAAATGTATGACGGGAATTTCTTTGCTTATACCACATACAAACTCTGGAGTGTCCTGTCATTCATTAGCAGTGAACATCAGGAGATATCTGAACTTTCCTTAAGCCTTTCTCTCTGTGTTTATTGTCTGTGGTTAGCAGGACACCGTGCATTCTGGGTTCATTTGGTTGTGAGGTGAATGGCAAGGTATAACTTGCTAACCTGCCCTGAAGTGGCTACGTTGTAAGATAATTATTCGGCAAACACGAAATGGCTGAAGATGAACCCCAGCATGGTGGTACACACCTGTCATTCCGGCACTTCGGAGAACTACAAGTTTGGGGCCAGCCTTGGCTCCACACTGAGCCTTTGCCTCTAAAAATTTTTTTTGAACAAAATGGAGCTCCAAAATAAAGAATTTCACAGATATTTTTCTAGTTCTTGCATGTGATTCGCCAACTTCTATTCTCTTAGATCAAAAATGGAAGTGAAGTTTCCATCCTTTAAATCCGAATGTCAGACTCACAAGCCACAGAAACAAGAAAGGTCTTAGCTGGAAAGCCAGGGAGCTGGCAGAAACTCCCCTCCTACCCAGTCCAATGCTCCACTGAGGCAGGGAGGTTTCCCAGCACGTGACTACCTGAATTGACTGCTAGTCCTACCCTCCCTCATCCCCTTCTCGCCCCCCTCTGCCCTGCTACTTACCATATGGACCACCTTGGGAAAACTACTCATCTGCTTCAATTTCAGTTCCTCCAGGTAAAGCACAGAGGAAACAGTCCTACCCTTTCAGCTAATGCTATGTGCCAGGTCACACCAGGTCTTATCGTTAGCGTCTCTGGTTCACACTGACAGGGCCCATCTTTAAGTGCATCTGAGAAAGGAGGGGATGAACGAAGCAATCAAGCCCACCTTCTAAGTGTTCCTCTGCAGAAAGAAGGCTGTTAGCCCCCAAAGCAGGTATGGAGCCCTGACATCTGTGCATTCCCTGCAGCATTTGGTATGCGCAGCCAGGCTCCCTCGAGGTCTGTTGAATGAATGCCAGTACCCTAGCAGAAAGGTGCTTTTTATCTCCACGGCAGCAATAGCTCCGTAGCTGCATACATCACATTCTTCTTAATGATATCATCCTAGTGTCCTATGGAATGGAGTTCCATTGGCAAAAACTGTCGTTAAATATGTGTGATTCTTTATACAGCCTCTGGTGTCTGCCATGCTAAATAGATATAAAAAAAATACTTAGTTCTTTCCTCTCAGTATGTATGTGAGCATCTTAGGAGTACTTTAGGAGTGTGAATCATTCCAGAAGGCTCTCCCTTGTGGTAATCCAATCCCTGATGTTAAAAATAATCCCCCCCCCTCCTCTCAAAACAGAGTTTCTTTGTGTAGCCTTGGCTGTCCTGAAACTCACTCTGTAGACCAGGCTGGCCTTGAATTCAGATATCTGCCTGCCTCTGCCTCCCAGTGTGCTGGGATTAGAGGCATGCCCTCTATGCTCCGTTTGTGGGTGTGGG
>CABHPH010140613.1:9779-48661 GCA_902168325.1 Peromyscus nudipes
TTCTTCTTCTTCTTCTTCTTCTTCTTCTTCTTCTTCTTCTTCTTCTTCTTTTTCTTCTTCTTCTTCTTTTTCTTTTTCTTCTCCTCCTCCTCCTCCTTCTCCTTCTCAAAATATAATATAATAAGATAAAACAAACCCATCACATTGAAGTTGGACAAGGCAAACCAACAGAAGGAAAACAGTCCAAGAGAAGGCACAAGAATCAGAGATCTACTTGTTCACACACTCAGTAGTCCCATAAAAATACTAAACTGAAAGCTGAAATATATACACAGAGGACCTGGTGCAGACCCATGTAGGCCCTATGCATGCTGCTTCAGTCTCTGTGAGTTCATATGAGCTTTGCTCAGGTGATTTAGAGGGACTTGTTCTCTGGGTGTCCTACATCCTCTCTGACACTTACATTCTCTCCTTTCCCTTTTTTTCCACAGGGTTCTTTGAGTTCAGAGGGGATGGATTTGATGGAGACATACCATTTGGAACTGAATGTTTTAAGCTCTCTCTCTCTCTCTCTCTCTCTCTCTCTCTCTCTCTTTTGTAGCATGAATCTTAAAAGTTCTTATTAATAAAATCAAACCCGAGCCAGGTATTGGGGTGAACACTGGAAGGTCAGAGAGACAGAATAAGCCACAGCTATCTCACCTCGCTGAATCCTCAGCTGGTCTTGTTTCCTCAGACTGGATGCCCCGAGCCCTCATCCAGAATGGGTCTCAGCTGAACTGCTGCTAGAAGCCTGAAAGCTTAACCAGCCACATGTTTCTCCAGGCCAAAGGCTTCTCCAGGCCTAAGGCCTGCTCAGGCCAAATGCCTCTAGTTTCTGGTCCTCACGCCTTATATATCTTTCTGCTTTCTACCACCACTCCCTGGGATTAAAGGCTGACTTTCTGGGATTAAAGGCGTGGGTCACCATGCTTGGGAGTATCCTTGAACACAAGAATTTCTGCCTCTGGAATGCTAGGATTAAAGGCATATGCTACCACTGCCTAACCTCTATGTTTAATATTGTGGCTGTCCTGTTCTCTGACCCCAGATAAGTTTATTAGCATACACAATATTTTGGGGAACACAATACCACCACACTCTTTCTCTGCATAATGTCTGGCTATGGGTCTCTGCATTTGTTCTCATCTATTGCAGGAGAAAGCTTCTCTGATAATGGGTAATTAAGACACTGATCTATGAGTATAGCAGAATGTCATTAGGAGTCATTTTATCACTACTTTAAAAAAAAAGACTAGTGGTAGCCAGATGGTGTTGGTGTAGGCCTTTATTCCCAGAACTGAGGAGGCAAAGGCAGGAAAGATCTCTGAGATCAAGGTCATCCTGGTCTACAGTGCAAGTTCCAGAACAGCTGGGGATACAAAGAGAAACCCTGTCTTGAAAAATAAAAAGCAAACAAACAATCACAAAAGACCAGTAGCATTTGGTTTTACCCTAGGTCTCTGGGTTATCTAGTCTCTGGTTCTTGGTCATCCAAACAGTGTTAGGTTGCTGTGGATATCGCTCTGTATAAATAAAATGCTGATTGGCCATTAGTCAGGCAGGAAGTATAGGCGAGACAAGCAGAGAGGAGAATTCTGGGAGGTGGAAGGCTGAGTCAGGAGACCTGCCAGCTGCCACCCTGAGGAGGAGGATGTAAACCACCAGTAAGCCACGAGCCACGTGACAAGGCATAGATTTATAGAAATGGGTTAATTTAAGATATAAGAACTAGATCACAAGAAGCCTGAGCCATACAGCCATACAGTTTATAAATAATATATCCATCTGTGTGTTTATTTGGGTCTGAGCAGCTGTGGGGTTGGCAGGTGAGAGAGATTTGTCCTGACTGTGGGCCAGGCAGGACCAGGCGATAACCCCAGCTACATTAGGTATGGGTTCCATCTCAATGGGTGTACTTAAGTCAAATCACATTTTGGTCGGTTATTCTCACAGGACTTTTGCCACTGTTGCCCTAGCATATTTTTCAGGCAGGATAGCATTGAAGATCAGATGGTTCACGCTGGGTTAGCGTTTATGTTTCTCTTTTGGTAGCCTGCAGAGTGCTTTCCCATACCAAAGACTCTAAAATTTAGAGGTAAAAGTTCTATTTAGGCACTAACAAGACATGTCTTTCTCTGTTACATATACCTTTCTTTACTCTGTGGCTTGTCGTGTAGATGGGTGGCTGGCCCGTGATGTCCTCCTCTTCTTTTCCTTTTCTTGCTCCTCAATCTTTTCTTCCCAGATTTCTCCTTCAGTTAATTCTCTCTTCCTGTCAGCCATACCTATCCTATTGGCCATTCAGCTCTTTATGAGACCAGTCAGGTGTTTTTAGACAGGCAAAATAACACAGCTTCACAGAGCTAAACAAATGCAACATAAAAGAATGCAACACATCTTTGCATCATTAAACAAATGTTCCACAGCATAAACAAATGTAACACATCTTCAACTAATATTCCACAACAGGAAGGGGAACATTTATTCAGTGTTTTATGGGAGTACAAACTGAAACCACAGTGGAAATCAGTGTGGAGTTTCCTCAAAAAGCTAGAAATGTATCTTTATTATCACTTGCTATTCCACTCTTGGGTGTATACCCAAAGGACTCTACATCCTACTATAAACATCCTTGTTCATTCATGTTCATTGCTGGTCTATTCACAATAGCTAGGAAATGGAATCAGTCCAGCTGTCTATGATGAATGAGCAATGAAAATATTGTACTTATGCACAATAAAATTTTATTTAGCTGCAAAGAAAACCGAAATTAAGAAAATTTCAGGTAAATGGATGGAAATGATTCTGATCAAGATATCCCAGACCCCTGAAGACAAACACTGCATGCTTTCTCATATGTGGACTGTACCTTTGGAACTTTAGAAATGTGTGTTTAAATTGAATGTCTAAAGAAGTCAAAGGAACTAGGAAGAGCCATGAGGAGATTTCAAGGGAGAGGTGATAGTAGAACACCCGTGATTTGAAGACGGAAGGTGGAATGACGGGGCAAAAGGGTAAAGGGGGATGGGGACAGGAGGGCAGGGTAAAACTAGGTATGAGGAGGGAGAACTAACATTAAAGACTTTTGAAAAGCCATACGGAAAGCTATTATTTCAGAATCTTCTAAAATATATACATGTACATTATACATATACCTACACATGCATATGCCCATATATACATGCACGCACACACACACACACACACACATATATATATCTATATTGTCTAAAATAATAAAAGAAGGTTATAACTAATATAAGAAAAACTATATACAATAAGTACAATAGCTATATACAATATATACAAGCAATAAATACATCGACAATGTCTAGTCCATTTGCATTTGACAAATTCAGCAAAAATACTCCATTATCTATCCTATTTTGGTGAGTCCAAAATGTACCTAATTCACTTTCTATCCTAACTTGTATTACCAACCAAAAACTATCTTTTGATGTTTTTCAAACATACACTTTACACCTCTTTAGTGAGTTTCTGTTCTGAATTTGTTAAGAAGGAAAACTATAACTATAATTATCTAATCTTCAACTCTTTAAGAGACCTGAGAAGGAAATAATATTAACTGAGTAAGGAGGAAGTGCAAACAAGTGACTTCCAAAAAATGTGAGGAATGACAGACTGCCTGACCTATGTTTAATATAGTGGCTGGCTTTGTCCTCTGATCCCCAGGCAAGCTTTATTGGGGTACACAATATATCACCACAAGAACCTAATATTATTATTCTGCTAAATGGACATAGTATTAAACTTCCCAACACTCACCAAAGAAGCTTCCTTCTGCAGTAGATAACAATTAATACAGAGACTGACAACTGGTCAATGTGCAGAAAAACCGTGAAGTGCTCATCCCTAAATGGGACATTCTATAACACACCCTTTCTGAATAATTTAGGCTTATCAGAAGAGGCACAAATATTATCAGAGCCAGAGGTGGACATTTACCGTAAAAGTAATGTTTTCTGGACATGACAGGGTTGTTGCACAGATGAACTCACAGTAGCTGTGACAGCATCTATAGAACCTGCACAAGATCAATCCAGTCAACGGTACATCATGGATGAGGAGCTTTTGGCAACTGATGGCTGATGGGGAAGGGAAAGTTAGTTCTGGGGATGAACCCCCTGATAAGCTACCTGCACTCTAGTGGATGATCCTACCTGCGTACTGGCAATACTGAATGGACTCATTGGGTTTAACAAGAGTACATGAAGTTGGGAGGGAAATGTAACGGGGCAAGGTAAGGGAAGAGTTAGAGAGAAGGGAGGGGGTGGATTTGATAAAAACACTGTATTTGCATGTATGAATTAGTTTCATACAAACATATAATGTATTTTGATATTCACTCCACTGTTCCCCCTAACTCCTCCCAGATCTACCATCCACTCTCCTTATTACCTCCCAAATTCATGTCCTCTCATGTTTTTATAACTCATCAAGTCCAATTTTTACTACCCATGTAGTCATATTTGTGGGGCCATTCACTGAACTGTGGTCAATCTACCAGGGGCCACACTGTGGTAATATATTGTGTACCCTAATAAAATTTATCTGAAGATTGGAGAACAGAACAAGTTACTAGATTAAACATAGAGGTCAGGCAGTGATGGCACACAACTTTAATCCTAGCACTCAGGAGGTAGAGATCCGTCTGGATCTCTGTGAGTTCAAAACCAGCCTGGACTACATGAGATTGACTCAGTCTAGGAGAGAAAACAGAGCCAGGCAGTGGTGGCACATACCTTTAATGCCAGTACTAGGAAGCACACACGCCTTTAACCCCAGGAAGTGATGGCTGGGTGGAGAAAGGTGTATAAGGCACGAGGAGACAGGAACTAAAAGCTTTTTAGCTGAGGAACCCCTTTCAGCAAGAGGTCTTTCGGCCGAGGAAAGCTTTTTAGGTTGAGGAGTCCTAGAGGTAAGAGGTGGCTTCTTCCTTTGTCTCTCTAATCTTTCAGCATTCACCCCAAAATCAGGCTCCGGGATTTTTATAAAAAGACCGTTTAGCAATTCATGCTACATTACACTCTTTTTTTTTTTTTTTTAAGGTTTGATGGTTGTAGCCTTTCTTTTTTTTCTTTTTTCTTTATTAAGAAATTTTCTACTCACTCTACATACCACCCACAGATTCCCCCCTCCTCCCTCCTCCCACACTTCAGCGTCCCTCCCAAGCCACCCCACACCCCCACATTCCCCAAATCAAAGTCTCCCATTTTCGACAAAGAAGCCAAAACAGTACCATGGAAAAAAGAAACCATCTTCAACAAATGGTGCTGGCATAACTGGATGTCAGCATGCCGAAGATTGCGAATAGATCCATATCTGTCGCCATACACTACACTCTTAAAGAAAACTGAACTTCCTCTCCCTGTCTTTCATTCATCTGTTAACAGACAGGGGTGGCGGCTTCTGAGGCTCTTTGCTCTCATGCTGGAATGTTGACCTGCTTGACCTTGTGTGGGCTAAGCACAGCTGTTCTGAGTTTGTGCGTGTAGCTGTCCTGTCATGCCAGAAGACTCTTTCACTTGGGTCCACGCCAACCTCTGGCTTTTACAATCTTTCAGCCCCCTCTTCTGGAAGGCCCCTCTCCAGGATTTTTATTCACAAAGGGAAGTTGAATTTTTGTCAAAGGCCTCTCTTCAGTAACTGAAATGTTCTGATGATGTGGTGAGTTGTATTTACTTGATTTACTTATGCTGAACCTCCTTGTGTCCCAGGAGTGATATCAACTTGACCATGATGAATGATCTTTTGGATGTGTCCTTGAATACTGTTTGAAAGTATTTTATTGGAAATCTTTGCATCTATGTGTATTAGGGAGATTGATACATAATTCTCTGGGAGGAGTAGTTGTTAATGTTGTTGTTATCTCTCTCTGGTTTGCTGTTATAATCCTGGCTTTTGTAAAAAGAGTTTAGAAGCCTTCTTTTCCTGTTTTGCAAAGTAATTTGTATAGTATTGGTGGTAGTTCATTGAAGATCTGGTAGAATTCTGCACGAAATCTACCTGGCCCTGAGCTTTTATTATTTAGGGGATTTCTAATTACTGTTCCTATCTCATTGGCTGTTATAGATCTGTTTAAGTTATTTACCTCATCTTGATTTAGCTTTGGTAGGTTACATGCATCTAGAAATTCATCTATTTCTTTCAGATTTTCCAATTTAGTAGAATATCAATTTTAAAGCCTGCCCCCATGACTGTCTGACCTGGGAGACATTTTATTACTACTTCTATTTCATTGTTTACTATTAATCTGCTTATGTTGAGTATATCCCCTTTGTTCATTTTCAAAACATATGCATTATAAAATTTATCCACTTCCCCTAGACTTTCCAATTTGGGGGGGGCTATAGATTTTTAAATATTTCGTGATAACTTTCTGGTTTATGGTGATATTTGTCATAATAGCACTTTTAACCTCTTATTTTATTAATTTGGATTTTTTTCTTTTTGTTTTGGTAGTTTGGCTAAGGATTTGTCAATCTAATCTATCCTTTCAAGCTTTTTGTTTAACCGATTCCTTGTGTTCGACTCCATTTGTATTAATTTTTGTCCTTATCTGCACTCATCTACTAATTTGGGGCTCATCTTATTTTTGTTTTTCTAAAACTTCAAGTTCATCATTGGATTATTTATTTGAGGTATTTCTGATTTTTTTTTAATGTAGTCACTCTTAGGTATCAACTTCTCTCTTAGAATTGCCCTTGTTTTATTCTGGGGTGGTGGTGAATTGCGTTTTTGTTTTCCTCTGACTCCCACAATTTTAATATCCCTGTAATTTCTTTCTTATTGTTACTTTCATTACATTTTTAAAAATTAGAATTTAATTTTATCAGTTGCTCCTCTTTCCTCCCTCCAACCTCTTCCCTGCCCCTTCTCTCCAACTTCTCCCATGCTCCTCCTTATTATAATTGCTACATATCTATGCATAAATATATAAACACAACTGGCTAAGTCTATTTAATGTTTCTTGTAGGCGTATGATTTCAGGGCTGACCACTTGGTGTTGGATAACCAATTGGGGCCTCATCCCTGGGAAGGACTGATTCTCCCTCTCTTAGGAATTATCATTTACCTGCAGCTCCTTGTCTCTGGGTGGGGCCCTGTGAGATTTTCCCCTTCCACATTAGTATGTCTAGTGGTGTTGTCATCTTCTGTGCCTTCTTTAGGCAGCCATACTGGTGCAGTACTGTGGGTGAAGCTTTCTTGTCATTTTTAGGAGACACATTCTCACAGTAGCAGACTTATTGGTCCTCTGGCTCTTATATAATTTCCACTCCATCATCCATGATGATGTTGAGCCCCAGGTGCAGGAGCTGTGTTGTAGATGTACCCATTGGGGTTGGGCACCCAGGAGTCAGTTGTTCTTTACAGTTTGAATAGCTGTGGTTTTCTGTAATGGTCTGTCTGATGCGAAAAGGAAGCTTCTTTGGGGGGACGAGAGCTACACTCATCTGCGGGTATAAGGATAAATAGAGTGCAGGTTGGAATTAGCTGGTTCAATAAAGTGGTGGTAATTGCTTCTCCTTTATCTAAGATCTATGATCTCACTAGCCCTGGGTAGTTGACTAGGTTTCCAGCACCAGATATGATTTCCCTCCTGTTGAATGGCCTTTAAATCCAGTTAGAGAGCTGTTGGCTACTGCCAAGATATGAATGCCACTATTGCATCTTTAGGAGTGTCTTACCCTGCTGTGATTCATAAGCATCACAGCTGTGTAGAACTATCGGTCGCTTTTCTCCTTTGACAGCTTGCATAGAACCTTCTTGTACTATCACAGTTAGTCCTCGGGGAGGAAGCTTTCATTTGAGATTCAGCTTGAGTCATTTGAGTTCTCTGTCTAAAGTACATGGTGTCTTCAGCAATATGGACTTACTTTCAGCCTCTGTGAATCAACCACCACCAACAGAAATAGCCTCTATTTTGAGGGAGGGAAGTTCCATAGACCCCTAAGACCAACCATTCGAAAGGTCTCTCTCACACCTGGTGCTGGAGTTTTTGTTACATGGCCATTTGCTCTTGAGGCAAATACAGTCATCTAGGGGCCAAAACTTTATTTAAACTACATATGTATGTGTACACAAAGACTTATATGTATTATATATAATTTTAGGTAAATATAAAATAACATGATTCCTTAAGACATTTTCAAACATCCTTAGTGTTATTTATTCCTCCTCTTCTTCTCTCCTGTATTGAGTTTCCTCCTCTCTCCTCAGCTAAAGCCTCTTCCCCTCCTTCCCCATTCACCCTTTGTATCACTTATAACCTGCTAGTCCCATCTCTAGGGCCTCCAAATGGTCCTTTTTTACTTTCTTAATTTCTGTGGTTACTCCAATCACATGCTCACATCTGAAGATAGGATGGTAGGATCTCCAGATGTGAAAGAACATGTGTTTTTTGTCTTTCTGAGCTTGGGTCACCTCACTTAATATAATATTTCCCAACTTTATCCATTTATTTGCAAATTTCATGACTGCATTTTCTTTACAGCTGAATAGTTTTCTATCGTGTATATATACCACATTTTCATTATCCATTTGTCTGTTGAAGGACATTTAGTTTGTTTCCATTTCCTAGCTATTGGCAGTGAACACTGATGAACAGGTTTCTGTGGAGTAGAATGCTCTGTATGTTGAGTATATGCCAAAGAGTGGCATAGCTGGGTCATATGGTAGATTTATTTTTAGCTTTTTGAGAATTCTCCATACTGATCCAGAGTGGTTGTACCAGATTTCAGTCCCATCAGCTATGAATGAGGTTCTCTTTCCTCCACATCCTTACCATCATTTGTTGTCAGTTGTTTTGTTGATCTTAGTTATTCTGACTGGGATAAAATGAAATCTCAAAGTTGTTTTGATTTGCATTTCCCTGACTACTAAAGATGATGTGGTGGTTTGAATAGGTATGGCCCCCATAGACTTATGTGTTTGAATACCTGGCCATAGGGAATGGCACTATTAGGAAGTGTGGTCTTACTGGAGTAGGTGTGGCCTTGTTGGAGGAAGTATCTCACTGTGGAGGCAGGCTTTGAGGTCTCATGTATGCTCAAGCCACACCCACTTCCTGTTACCTGCAGACCAAGATGCTGAACTCTCAGTTCCTTCTCCAGTACCATGCCTACCTGCATGCCACCATGTACTGCCATGACAATAATGAACTAAACCTCTGAAACTGTAAGAAATCCCTCAATTAAATGTTTTCCTTTATAAGAGTTGCTGTGGTCATGGTATCTTTTCACAGCAATAGAAACACTAAGACAGAAGTCAAGCACTTTCTGAAGTAATTCTTAGCCATTTTAATTTTTTCTCTTGTGAACTCTCTGTTTAGACCCATAGCCCATTTTAATTGGATGGTTTATTTTCTTGACTCTTTTTTTTAACTTTTTATATATTCTAGCTAATAATCCTCTGTCACATGTATAGTTGGTAAAGATTCTCTCCCACTCTGTGAGTTCCTTATTTACTCAATTGATTGTTTCCTTAGCTGTACAGAAGCTTTTAAGTTTTATGAGATCCCACTAGTGAGTTGTTGGCCTTAATTCCTTGGCAAATGGAGTCCTATTCAGGAAGTTCCTACTTACTTCTCTATCATTGTGCAGGTCCCTGAAAACGCTGCTGCCAGCAGAGTAGTGGGCCACATGAGGAAAGGAGGAAGTCTGGTTCAACACATTTAGTAGCTGGTGTTGGTTCAAACTTCTAGGGTCTTTTCCCAGGGAAGTTTATTGTTTAGACATTTAAGTACAGTTAAATTTTGGGAAAAAGTTTCCTAGTAACAATTATCTCAATCCCATGTGCACAATAAAGCTTAAAGTGTGACTATGTAGAAACTATTTTGCAAAGTCCATGTGACCTCTTCCATAAATATGGGTTCTATAGCTTAAGGGCCTAGGGGAGGATCTGGTGTGGTCTTGGTCATACAGATATCATAGAGGTCACCAAACTACCAAGTACATGTGACATCTTCCCAAAGATAGGTTTTATTAAACAATGCTCAAGATAAAGGTCTATGGAGGAAGAGTGTGGGATAAACATTCTAGGGAGTTCAGGTAAGACCTGGCCCTACAGATAGAAAATATCACCAGGTTATTAACTGCATCCACTCCCAACCTTTCCTTGAAGAGAGAAGCCTGCCTGTTTAACATTCCTGGGTTCTCCAGGCTTATCTGTGAGCACAAAGACCTCAGTGCCCTCTACATCTCTCCATTTCTAAGTTTCTTGAGGAAAAAAATAGCAGCTGTAATAGAGGCTATGGTTGAGTGCATTGCCTCCATGGCTAGTCTAATTAATATAGGCCAGCATAAAAGAATTATAAGAATAGCTAACAGAAGATCAAAAAAAGGGAAAAGCTATCTTAACTATAATGGCCATTCAAAGGTTACAATATATTTTTGTCTATTTCTTTATGCAAATCACTAATTTGACCATCAATAGTATGATAAAAATATGACACATTCTAGAAAGACATGCCAGGAAATTGTTGCTATTTGTGCTTAGTGCATATGAGTGACTCCAGTGCCATATGAATTTCTTAAGAGCCCCAAGATAGATGTGTCTCCTCTGATACAAAAAGATCTGACTGTCATGCACCAAATGAAGCCAGAGTTTATTTTCTAACCCATTGCAACTGATAGCACTATTCTAGGACAACAATATCGCCTTTAGTAAGCAATACATCAGGTATCCTTTTTTCATCTTCAAACAACTATAGCTTCCACTATCAGAGTTTTATAAGGGGTACTCAGTTATGCTAAAACCCATATAATTGTGTTTGGACTGATCAGTTAGATTAGTTCAACCAGAATAGTCTTCATTGTGACTAAATATTTATATACTATTGTTTTTCTATTGGCACAGTGGCTGCACCTGAATCTACTGCTGTTTCAGCCAGTAATTGTGGCTCAATAGTTGCTGACCTGCTTCTCAGGCAGTGGCCTGGTGGGACTTTTATGTCCTGCCAGATCCACCTCCTGCCACTGCCACCGAATATAGTTTTTAACTAAATCTCTATTGTTTTATTTATCAATAGGACTCGGGAGTCAGAGGCTGGGGTGAAAACCTGCCAGCTCAGAGAGGTTGAGGAGCAACGAGCTGATCTTCTCTCTTCACTGGTGTCTCAGAAAGAGAGCTTCCTTCCACTCTGCCAAACCAAAAAAAGATGGCCACACTCAAAGTCCCTCCCTACTGCTTCCTATGTGTCTCTCTGTCTGTCTTCCAGACTCCCAACTAGTTCCTGGCTCTGCCTCCTGACCTAAGGTTGATTTTATTTAACTCAAATGTAAACTCAGGGTTCACAGTGTGATTGAATATCCCACAATAATAGACCATCTTTTATCCAATTAGTCCTAAAGGATAATACTTAGCATGGCAAAACAGTATTATACTGTCCCCTATTGCAGGTGTGCCTTTTATCCCCTCTGAAAAAAGGCATTGGGAAGCTGAGAATTAACATACCATACTATCAGTATACATAACATAACATTGTTTTGGGTTCAGTAATATTGTATCTTTGCTGTTTCCCCAAAGTCTCAGCTTGATGAGTTAGTCTTGATGTCTCCCCCAAGTCATTGGCTTACCCTTCCTCTTGGGACATTTTCTCTTGATGAGTTTGTCATCTGTCTTCAGGTGTTTTGTTTGTCCAGTGGTCTCTGGATGTCCTGGTGGGATGCATCAGATCAGGAGTCATCTGGGACTTTGTTCATTTTCTGTAATGACAGAAACATAACCTTGCCCCAATGTTATCTTTTCCATTGATTAGTTTTTAGATCTTTTCATTTAACATAACTTTAGGCTGTGTTTCTTTTAGGGCAAAATGCTTTTGGGCAGCAGAAGAAGCATTATCCTTTAAAATGAAAAAAATTTTAAAAAAATTAAAGTTAGCATAGCCAAATGTAGTATGGTATGTAGGGAATTGGATGGGCATAAATACCACCTTTAATTATTAAAATTTGTCAGTTAAGTATGAGATGACATTGTTTCACAATAGCTTGATCCTGTCGAGAATAAGGAGTATTAGTAACATGATTATACTATTCCGTAAATTGCAAAATTCCTTAAAGTGTTTGTTAGCATAAGCTGGATCATTACCAATTTTTAGTTATGAGTCCTAGAAAGAATATGTACTGAGAGTCATTTAACAAAGTCAAGTTTTACATGTAACACAATGGTTATTTTCCTGGTGCTCTCAGAGCCTCATGCCATGCCTGGAGCTGTGCTCTGCAACTGACTAGTTAGAATGAGGCATTGTGCAAATCTGTAGTGTACTTTTGAGCTCAGGCCCCTGCATACCTGACAGCAGAGAAGGCCCCAGACACAGGCAACTGTAGTTTCAGATGTCAAGCTGATGTCCACTCACTACTAATTATGCACTAGACACTTGGAATTCTGTATTAAAAAATATGCCTGCATAGAGGATAGGCTCTCATGAGCCTCCTCTATCTTCCCCTTGCCAGGGTCTGGTCATTTATCAGACCAAGGGCAAGCACAAAACTAAAAACCAAACAAAATCCATGTAATTAACAATGGTCATTAACTTTTAAGGGCTTAAACCTAAGGCTTTGAACTTAAAATGTGGGGTCTTGGGAGACAATTCAAGATGGCACTGGCCTCCAGCACCGACTTGGCAGCGGGGTCCACTCCAAGGAGCCCAAGAGACCCACCGGGGCTTTGTGAGGAGGTGTAGTGGCTGCAGATGAGCCTGCCGAGTCACAATAGCTCTGGAATGACTGAAAATAGGCAGGTCTTATGGGAAGATGCTTTTATAAAGAGGTTTCCTGGAATCGGAAAAAAAAAATGATGGAGGAACTGAGGGGTGTGCTTGTAGGTCAGGCTGGCCTCAAACTCAGAGACCCACCTGCCTTTTCCTCCTCAGTGATAGAAGGAAATGCATGCACCACCACTGCCCAACTTCTTTAAAAATTCCTTTTAAACATTGTTTTGTTTATCTATTAAAGATTTATTTTTGTCATTAAGAAAAAAGACACGGAGGTGGAGTCAGGTATCGCTGAAAGGAGCATGCCATTGCTGAGTAGGTTTGGTACCTGCCACCTCACCCCTTCACCCGCTTTCTGCTAGGCCGGTGGGGCCATAGCAGCCTGGAGCTCATGCAGGTCCTGTACCCGGACACACTGCACGAGCACCCTGACTCCGAGCAACAACAAGATATCCAAGACACCTTGAACCATTTGTGTAGTCTGTGTTGTCACCAGAGGCCATGTTGATGTGCATGATTCATACTGCCATGGGGATCCATCTTGATATCCGTGGTCTGTGTTGCCACTGGAGGCCATGTTGGTTTTCGAGGTCCATGCTGCTGCCAGAGGTCATGTTGACGTCTGTGATCTGTGCTGCTGCGAGCAACCACGCGGAAGTCCATGATTTGTTATTCGAATCTTAGATGGTCTTTTTTTTTTTTTTGTTTTTCGAGACAGGGTTTCTCTGTGTAGCTTTGCGCCTTTCCTGGAACTCACTTGGTAGCCCAGGTTGACCTCGAACTCACAAAGATCCGCCTGGCTCTGCCTCCCGAATGCTGGGATTAAAGGTGTGCGCCACCACCGACCGGCTTAGATGGTCTTTTAATAAAAAACCCAGAACCAGGTATCAGGGTGAAAGCTGAAAGATCAGAGAAGCAGAACAGCCAGCCACTAATTCTTACCTCTATGAAAGCCTCAGTCTAAAGAGAGTGAATTCCTGTTTCCTCATGCTTTATATACCTTTCTCTGCCCAGACATCACTTCCTGGGATTAAAGGCATGTGTGCTTCCTAGTACTGGGGTTAAAGGTGTGTGCCACCACTGCTTGGCTCTGTTTCCAGGGTGGCCTTGAATTCACAGAGATCCAGAGAGATCTCAGCCTCCCAAATGATAGGCTTAAGAGTATATGTCATCACTGCCTGACCTCTATGTCTAATCTGGTGGCTGGCTCTGTCCTTTGATCCTCGAGCAAGTTTATTAGGGTGTACAATATATTACCACAAAGATTCATGCTGCCACTGGCTGCTATGGGCAAGGGAGCTTCTTTTGCAGTGGATTGATGACTGAAGACTTATAACTGAGAATGAGAAACATTGAAGGCTTCTGTGACAACCCTCCCCACCCCCCAGAAAAGAAACAGTCCAGATGTGATACTATTGAAGAGAGTCCTTAAAAACTGTGATAAATATGCTGAACTGTTATCTCTTCACAGTTGATGGCTTATGTCAGGGATGGGGGGCGGTGTGTGGAAGGACTTGGATATCTTTAAGAGGCTGGCCATGGGGAGTTTGACCATGCTCCGTTGAGTATATGGGCAACACAAATTGGACTTGGTGTCTTTTGTTTTGTTTTTGTTTATTTTGGGGAGATGGTGCAAGGGTGGGAGGGTGGACTTGGGAGGAATGGGAATCCAGTATGATCAGGGTGAAATGTATGAAATTCCCAAATAATTAATAAAAATATTATGTTGGGAAAAAAGGCACAGAGAGATTTTTAAAAAGTAGGCTCTTCAAAATTTAGGGTGTTTGTAAGTTTGAACTCAATAAAACTCCTACTAGGTACCAGGATATTTAGAAGTACCTGAGAAATAATCACAGAAAGTGCAGAAGGAGAAAACAATCGGGTTTTCCCACACAGGCATGAAAGTTCATGCCCAGTGGATACTGTAAATGAAACAAAAATGTCAACAATATTAAAGCATAACAGTTTCATGGAAGAGGAACTTATTGGAAGGCTCTAGTTTTTAGTACATTTTGCAGACAGTCTGATGAAACAGATTCTCAGGCTGCACCAAAATTAATTTTATGTGAAAACTTCAAAAGAATCTAACGCCTACTGATTGTACTTCTGTTTTAACCCCTTCTGACCTCCTAGGAAAATTGAGAAACATGCAATTAAGTTTGCATTCCTTGCCCGCTGTATCATCTAGAAAAGACATTTTTTTAAACTTTCTTGATTTCAATTTTCCTCTGTTTTCCTTCTTAAATCCACCCCCAAGCCTGATTATATTATTATTTTTAAGATTTTTTTATATTGTACAAAAGTACATATTTTAAAAAATAAAGTTTTAATAACCATAATTAAAAGGACTCTGGGTGGTTTGGGGTATTTCAGTCCCTAAAATGACTGAAATGGGAAAATCTTCACTTTTGGTGCAAGGGACAAGATAAAATTCCTTATTTTGCTAGTACTGTTAGTGCATCATTGGATGGATGTGTTATCTGACATTAGCAGGGAAAGCCTCTATAATCCCAGTAACAGATAAGGTATTGTACTAATCCTTAGGAGCAGCCTCTACCAGTAACTGCTACAGCTGTTCCTGGCTTTCCTCCTACGCAAGCCCTTCCTGCTTAGGGTGTTCTCCAGCAACAGAGGTGCTAGCAGTTCAGTATTGCTGACATGTATCAATAGTATTGGATTTATTTTCTATTTACCTTTTATTTTCAAAGGGAGGAAACTCAGCTGTAGGAGTACCAAACCTTTCTTCCATTTCTGTCTCCAAGTTACTCATGTCTTATCTGAAAGGTGTGATAAGTGGCGCTGGTGGCGGCACTGGTTACCAGCGGAAAGGTCATGAGCCACAGCCACAACTACCTAGTTATAGAGAGCTTTATTGGGAGGAAGGGGGAGCAGGGATAAAAGGACCAGGCCTGGGAAAGAGCACGTGTAGAGGGCAAAGAGAAAGATGGGAGGAGGGATCAGAGCAGAGAGGGAGAGCAGAGGGAGAGCAGAGAGGGAGAGCAGAGGGAGAGGGTGGGGTCTGCCTCTGGCTTTTTAAGGTGCAGATTGTGTGACCATGCACATGTAGTCGCCAGCACACACTGATGATGTAAGACACAAGACCCTGAACTGCACATGTACAGTCATGTAGCTGGAGTGAGGGCAGAATTCTAACATTCTAAACTTTTTGCTTATTATAAAAAAGCGAGTGAATAGGAATAGGGGCATCATTTCTCCCCAAAAACTGCTTCCAGGTGACTTTGTGGATGTCAGTTGGCTCTTGGGGGGTAGGCATTGGGGTAGACATTGGTGGGATGTTGGGCTGTCCTGCTGCCTTGGAGTTGTCCATCTTTTCTGGCTCGGAACTCTTTGGCTGACAGGATACTGGTGAGACAGAAAGGGCTTAGGAAAAAATAATCATTATTATTTTTATTTTCTTTGGAGTGTTCCCAGACCAGGGGAGTTGGCACTTATCTGAAGTAGATCCAACCTGTCCAGATGGATTTAAGCTGGTTTCTGGAGCTTGGGAAAAATTTCGAACATGTTAAGAAGCAGCCATGAGAAAATTAGTGACCATTGTAGTGTTTAGTACTCTGCTTGTATTGGTTAGTGTTAATGAGAGAACCAGAGAGATTGGAACATGTTTTTAAATTTTTCTTTAAACCTAAGATAAGCTTTATCAGAGACAGATTATTTTAAGGCACATGTCTCCTTTATTAGTTTAGCACCCAGGAGACACAGGTGATCAATTGTTGAGAGCATTTAACAGTAATAGATGGTTATACTAAAGTCTGCTTTTGTAGAACCCAGACACTTTTGGGTCTGGGGGTGTAAACACCTTTTAGCCGTTACAGTTTCTTACTTGATGGTCCCTGGACTCCAGTTCTGTGGTGGTCTGAAGCAGCCATTAGCGGAGCCGTTAATTAGAAGAGGGAACCAGGAAGAGAAAAGCTTGTGGGGTGAGAACTCATTCTTTTGGAAGTAGGGACAAGGCAGAGATCAGGGCCCTGTCCCTGTGCACGAGGAGGAGAAGCACAGCTGACGGGTCTGGAGTGAGGCACATGGAGGGAGCAATGAAATGAAAGCTCCTGTCTTAGCTGGAGAATCTTTTCCCATTAAAGTAACCCTGAAAGTGCAATTAAGTCTGGGGAGGGGGTAAGGCTGACCTCCGTACCCCGACAATAGGGAAATGAGGAGAGATGAGACCCCAAAACTCCCAGGACTGGGTCAGTGGCTCTGGTGTCCAGAAGGAAGGAAATGGATCGCTTCCATGCTGCGTTCTGGGTTCCCTGTGAACCTATGAGCCTATGGCCAAATGGAATCATCCGTTCCAACTTCTGCTTACTAGACTCCATGCATGAGGACCTCATTCCAAATGTTCCCATCTTTTGGTTACATTCTTTTTACACTTACAACCTTCCCACAACATTTCTTTTCTCTCAAGTTAGGTTGGTTTTCATTTTTAGTACATCTCTCTCCTTCATGTGCTAATTTACATATGAAGTCAGTTAATGTTGAGCCTCGGTTTTCCTGCAGAATACCCATTTTGGGTGAGGATATGCAAACTGGGGCTCCACAGATACCCATCATGACTGGAGGACTCCGATTCTTCCTTCATCAACCCAATAAAAGGTTATTTGAATTTAAATAAATAGCAGAGTGAGTTAAACTATTAAATGCTGAGAAATATCTAATAAAAGCTGATTGAATATACCGAATTTAGACTTGGAACTGTATAATCAGTGGTGGGTACAATCTCTTTTTTTTGTGGCGCATGTGGAGTTTGTATATAAAACATATGCCCCTTGTCCTTTTGAAGAGCCATCTGTAAAAGCATTAAAAGCAATCTCTATACGATTTTATATGTATTTTTAGGTAATACCTATGGGGTGTCTTCAGAAAAATCTTTTGGATAATGATTATCTGTAGATCTCCAGTAAGATGCTAACACAACCTGCCAATTATTATCAGTGTGGTAATCAACCTGCATTTTATTTAGTAGCACAATTATTTCTGTAGGCTCTTTACCAGTGAGGGATTAATTCTGTGAATTATCGCTTTTGCAGCAGCATTATTTAATAACTTAAAACCTGCTCTGCTTCAGGTGTTACATTCTTACAGAGTTTAACTGGAGTCTCCAGCAAGCAACTTAAAAGAGTGCAGCCAAATCCTCAGTAGTAATAGGCAGATAATTGAATACTCAATTGACGTGACCCCAAATTTAAATTTTGCTCTTTTAGTTTATTTACTGTGAAAGTTAAACATTCCTTTAAGTATTGGTAGAACGCACAGGAGAGGAGAATGTCATCCATATACTGAATGACTAGTAAATGTAACAGTGCCGGCTTAAGACATTCAGGTTCTAGTTGCAATTCTTCCTGTTTTAGGGGTTGGACCTGTTTTAATTTTTCCCCCTGGAAGGGACTTTGATCAATCTATATCGAGTTATTCCCTCTGTGATGGAAAACGAACAAAAATGAACAAACAAAAAGCCAGCTCGTGCTTCAGGCAGTGGAGCCCCGCCCGCCATTCCTTGGAATTCAGGTCTTGCAGAAGCTGCTTTCTGGCCCGCAGTGGTACTGAAGACTTACAACTGAGAATGAGAGATATTGAAGGTTTCTGTGACAACACTTCCCATCCCTCCAAAAAGAAACAGTCCAGATGTGATGCTCTTGAAGAGAGTCCTTAAAAACTGTGATAAATATGCTGAACTGTTATCTCTTCATAGTTGAGACTTCTGTCCAGGATGGGGGTGGGGAAGGCTGGAGTTCCTGTCACTGCCTGGGAGGGAGGGTGAGCCCTGAATGAGTAGCAGGCCTAGAAGCTGACCAACTGCACAGACTCAGTTCTGTCCACCCAGCCAGGATGTGTCCCACAGAAAAAAAAAATTCTCTCTCTCTCCTTTTTTTTTCTTTTGCTCCTCCTGAGGGTTCAAGCAATACGTCTGTACTCCAGCTTGTACAATAATTGACAGGGATTTGATCTCCCTTTTCATGAGTTCTCTTCACATTGGTTCCTATACGCTTCCAATTTTTAACATTAATAGTTATTTGCTGAGGAAAGGAAGGAATAAATTTCACAGTTACTTGTATAAAGTTGCAGAGCTGTTGTTCTGAATATTTTGCTCCTTTGAATCTTAACAAATATCTTAATAATTGTACAAAATGCTTTATCCCAAAGGACTGATAAGAACCCATGTTAACTCTACTCTCTCTCACTTAAGGTTACAACCCCTTGAGTGAGAGGCCTCAATTTTCTAATGCTCCTTTTCTATTTAAGGAAAAAATTCTTACCTTCTCCAAGGGTCCTACCCTTCATGTTGGGCACCAGTTATGGGAGTCCCTGCAAATGCCCTGACAGCAGAGTAGCAATCTGAATGAGGCAAGAAGAAAATCCAGTTGAACAGGACTCAGTAGCCAGTGTTGGTTCAAACTTCTAGAGTCTGACCCTAGGGAAGTTTTATTTTTGAGGCATTTAAATACAGTGCAGTTTTGGAAAAAAGTTTCCTGGTAACATTTATCTCAATCCATATGCACAATAAAGCTTAAGATATGACTACACTGAAACTCTTTTGCAGAGTCCATGTGACCTCTTCCATAGAGATGGGTTCTGTAGCATAAGGACCTAGGATGATGAGGTGTGGTCATAAAGAGAGCAGAGGGGTCACCAAATACCAAGTATATGTGTCATCTCCCCTAAGTATGGGTTCTATTGAGTGAGAAACAATGCTCAAGAGAAAGGTCTATGGAGGAAGGGTGTGGGATAAACATTCTGAGGGGTTCAGGTGAGGCCTGGCCCTACAGATAGAAAAGGTCACCAGGTTATTAACTACATCCACTCCCGGCCTTCTGTGTGGAAAACAGGTATACACATCCCTTCTGTTGAAGAGACAAGCCTGTGTGCTTAGCATTCCTGGGTTCCCTAATGTTTATCTTTGAGGACAAAGACCTTGTACCTCTTCATATCATGTAGGGTACTGCTTTTGTTTTTGTTTTCTAACAGTTTCGACATTTCAGGTTCTATATTGAGTTTTTTAATACACTTGTTAATTTTTTTGTCCAGGGTGGTAGATACAGGTCTAACTTCATTCTTTTACATGTGAATGCCCAGTTATTCCAGCACCATTTGTTGAAGATGCTGTTTTTGTCTCTTTGTCAAATGTATGACTATGGTTCTGTTTGAGCTTTCTATTTTGTTCCACTGGTCTACAAGACTGTTTTTGTACCAATACTATATTGTTTTTATTGCTATAGCTCTATAATATATCTCAAGATCTAGAATGCTAATCCCTTTAGTATTGTTCTTTTTCCTTGGAGAGCTGTGGTAGGGTCAGAGTCCTTTAAAGGAGGTCCTGAAAGATCACTGACTAAAGCTGTGAAGGTAAAGTGTAAGTTACAATTGAGACTTTGAGGTGTTGGAGATGCCAGAACCATGGGATACTGACCAGGGAAAGCTGTAGACACAGAGAGGAGTTAGCCCAAAGGAAGCTATGTGTGTTAGAGGGCATCAGAGCTGGTGTGTGTGTGTGTGTGTGTGTGTGTGTGTGTGTGTACATATATGTGAATTACTTTCTACTCAAGCTCTTTGGAACTGAAGTGATTCCATCATGAATTATTAACCCCTGATCCAGGTCCCAGGCATGAAACTAGCAGATCTGATGTTTGCCCTACTGTTTAAATCTTGCTTTAGAATGGGTTTTCTTTGCTCTGCCCTCCTTTCTCCCTATTGTAATGGGAGTGTTTACTTTGAGCCATTGTATGTTGGAAATATGTAATATTTTTCAACAGGGAGTAAGAATTAATAGTTTTCCTTGAGTCTTGGAAGATACTCTGGACTTTTGAACAGTATGGGGGGGGGTGACTGTAAAAGACAACAGAGACACTTGAAGTTGGAAGTTAATGTATTTTCCATTATGAGATAGGCATGAACCTTTAGGGTCCAGAAGTGGAATGTTGTATTCTAAATGTAAGCTGTCCCCATAGGTTCATGTGTTTGAACACTTGTTTCCCATGTGGGGTGGGATTGAGGTGAACCCTGACTAAAAGAAGTGATAGGCCTTGAGATTTCTTATCCCAGCCCCACTTCCCAACTTTCTACCCTTACTGTGTGCAGCATAAGGTGACCGGCCACTCCTACCACCACCACTACCACCATTACGATGGACTATACCCCTTTAACCATAAACCAACAATTTCTCCCTCAAATGATTTTTTTCAGGTGTTTGGTCATTACAATGGGGAAAGTAAGTAGTATATGATCTAATGAGATCAGGAGATTTTTAAAATTTGCTCAAGCTTGCTTATGGCATAAGATGTAATCTATTTTAGAAAAAAAAAGCTGTATGGGCTGCTGACAAGTGCTGTTGGATGATCCTTCTGTACACTGTGAATATGTATTGCTTTCATTGGTTTATAATAAGCTGTTTTGGCCTATGGCAAGGCAGGACAAGGTTAGGTGGAAGAATCAAATTAAGAACTCAGAGGAAGAGAGGTGGGGTCAAGAGAGATGTGAGACAACTGCCCAAGAAACAAGATGTAAGAGAACTGGTAAGCCACAGACCATGTGGCAATAAATAAATTAATAGGTACTGGCTAATTTAAATGTAAGAGCTAGCTAGTAATAAGCCTGAGTCATCAGCCAAACATTTACAATTGATATAAGCCTCTGTGTGGTAATTTGGAAGGTGGCTGCTGGGTATCAGGACAGAAACACTCTATCTCAATTTAAATATGGTGCCCAATGTGGAACAGCTCCAGCTACATAAAACCCAAGAGAGCTTTAAAAAAGATTAAAATGGAGCCAAGAGCAGCTTCCTAGTTCATGTCTCTCATGCAGGCTGCACTACAGAGATGCATCCCCTGGCCACAGTATGTGTGCTTGAGCTGCAACATGGTAGATTCCCACTGTCTCACAAGGGCTGTGGTACAAGGCAGGTTTAAGATTTTTGCTCAGACAGACAAAAAGGGTTAAAGATACACAGTAAGGACAGATTCAGACAACCCCCGCCCCCGTAAACAGGTTATAGTATGTTTAAAAATATATAGAGACTTTTTAAAAAGGGTAGAGAAAGTTCTTTAAAAAGGAATAGAGTAATAAAAATATAATAAGCCACCTAAAGATGGAAAATACACAGAGAGTCTGGGTTATGTATATTATTATATTGTCTTTAAAATTTTTGACTGCTACAAGACATTTGATTATAAAAGCTGCTAGATTAAACCAATCTACTATATATTTTAAAAATACATTGACTTCAAAATTTAAGTCAAAAGATATGTCACTTTGGAGGAGAGGCCATGTTTTTGTTTCCACATAAAATGAGAGTCTATGGATTCATTCTGTGCTGTGGGATAATGCTTTTGTACTCTGGTTTAATAAAACACTGATTGGTCAGTAGCCAGGCAGGAAGTATAGGCAGGATAAGCAGACAAGGAGAATTCTGGGAAGAGGAAGGCTGAGTCAGGGGACACCAGCCCACTGTCCAGGGAGCAGCATGTAATGGCACACAGGTAAAGTCACGGAAAACATGGCAACATACAGATTAACAGAAATGGGCTAAGTTTAAGGAACTAGTCAGTAGTAAGCCTGAGCTAATGGCCAAGTAGTTTTAATTAATATAAACCTCTGTGTGTTTACTTCTGTCTGAGCAGCTGCAGACTGGGCGGGACACAGGAAAACTTTCAGCTATAATTCTGGGATAAGAAAAATCAAGTTTGATTGAAAAAGATCCCATGAAAATCCTGACTACAGACATGGAAAAATAAGCCTAAAACAACTACAAAACATGTGATGTATATTTTACCTGCTCAAACATAAAACAAAAAAATTATCTTTGGCTGGATTGTGTACAATATACAGTTTATATTTGTATTAATACAGATATGTATGTATTACCTTTAAAAGTTTTTATATTTTCAGAACAATATAAAACAAAGGGGACCAGACACCAATAAAAACAGCTCAGATTATCCAACATCCAAAACAACTTCAAAGCTGATGACTGAGATGATCCAACCTCACAGCCAAGACATAACAATTATCCTGATTTTCTCAGGGTCCCTCAAAGATTACCAGTGCCCCCCCCAATCAGCAGGAAGTAGTCTAGAAAACTACGCCTACATTCCCAAAACGTTGGTTATAAATGTTTGTTTTCATTCAAGGGGTTTGGTTACAAATTGTTATTTGTCATAATCAATCTCTTCCTAAAAGAAGAAAGATGGATATAATATAGAAATGATGGGGGGAAGGTAGATTATTATGATGGAAAAAACATGGTAGATTATTAAATCTACTTTAATCCAAAAATCAACTGTTCATCTTACATATTTTACATTGGTATGGATTTTCATTTATTGATACAAATTTAAAGTTATTTGTTATACTGTATGTATATTTCTACTTTTGTTTAAGGTATTGTGTTTATATAGCTCAATTAAAAATGTAATATATAATTAAGAAATACAGATTATAGTCATCTATAATAGTCAAACTTATACTTATGTTAGTTAGGTTTTCTAAGTATGCAAAGATATATTTCAGATAGGTAGTCTTCAAACACTTCAAAGACTTACAGAATATGGCATTTAAAATGTTTTAATAACTTAGACTTTTCATGACAGTGAGACATGTCTGCTCCTGGCAGCACAAATATACTCCAAAAAAGATGATGGGCACTGAAGAAACTCCATATGGAGTTTGTTTTCTTTATGGCAAAAGCTAGCCATGTGGGCAACAAAACTACCCTTACCTTGATTGCTGATAGTTACTATCTAAATTGTTCCAAGAGGACATAAGAAAGGTGACTGCTGAACTTTGCCAAGACAAAGTAAAATAATCCTTTAAAATTCCCTACTTCACAGAAAAGTCTGCTGTTGATGTCTTTCTGTATGCTGTGAATGTGTGTTGCTCTGATTTGGTTGATAAATAAAATGCTGATTGGCCAGTAGCCAGGCAGGAAGTATAGTATAGGTGGGATAAGCAGAGAGGAGAATTCTGGGAACAGGAAGACTGAGTGAGGAGTCACCAGCCAGACACAGAAGAAGCAAGATGTGAAGGCAGAACTGAGAAAAGGTACTAAGCCACGTGGCTAAACATAAATAAGAATTATGGATTAGTTTAAATGTAAGAGCTAGTCAGTGGTAGGCTTGAGCTAATGACCGAGCAGTTTTGATTAATATAAGCCTCTGTGTGTTTACTTGGGTCCAAGCAGCTGCAGGACTGGTGGGTTAGAGAGATTTGTCCTGACCATGGGCCAGGTGGGACACAGGAAAACTTCAGTTACAAAAGTCTGTCAGATATACTAGGCCAATGGGCCAAAGATGGATTCCCCAACATTACAGAAAAGATTTGGGTGGCTGTCCAGGCAGCCAGTTGTTTCTGTCATTTTTCACAATTTTTGGAAGTTGCTTGCCTGCACTTTCTGCTTACCCAGGTAATAGTATTTCCTTCTCAGGTCTTTGATGGAATTGAAAACCAGATAGTCATAATAATAGTTTTCCTTAATTATGATAAAGGTCAATTAGATATGAAACTTTATACTCACCAAGATAAGATATATAATTGAATGTTTTCTCTGATTTTGTCAAATACAAATAGACTAGATATTATAACTATGATTTTTGCTTTATAACTGTATTGTTGTATGTAATTTCATTATGTTAAAGTTAAAACTTTCCTTTTTGATTAGACAGAAAGGGGAAATGCTGTGGGATGATCCTTCTATACACTGTGAATATGTATCACTCTTATTGGTTGATAATAAAGCTCTTTTGGCCTATGACAAGGGAGGATAAGGTTAGGCAGAAGATTCAAACCAAGGACTCAGAGGAAGAGGGGCAGAGACAAAAGAGACATGAGCTGACTGCCTAAGAAGCAAGA
Organism: Peromyscus nudipes; assembly: GCA_902168325.1. NCBI lineage: Eukaryota > Metazoa > Chordata > Mammalia > Rodentia > Cricetidae > Peromyscus > Peromyscus nudipes. The sequence goes on from CABHPH010140613.1 coordinate 34,351, forward strand.
TGACAGAGAACCAATAAGCTATGTACCATGTGGCAATAAATAGATTAATAGATATGGGCTAATTTAAATGTAAGAGCTAGCTAGTAATAAGCCTGAGCCATCAGCCAAGCATTTAAAATTGATATAAAATTGATATAAGCCTTTGTGTGGTAATTTGGAAAGTGGCTGCCAGGTATTTGGAATCAGATGGAAATTGGGACAGAAAGACTCCACCTCTGTTTACAGACAAGATTGTTTATTCCCCATCCATTTGATGAATATTCTGTAGATATCTGTTAAGTCCATTTATTTGATCACACAGTTTAATCCTAAAGTTTCTTGGTTGATGCTTATCTGGTCTTAATGATCTACTTATCAATAAGAGTAATGTATTGAAGTTACTTGCTATTATTGCATCTTGATGTATCTTCCCTTTTATGTCTCATAGAGTTGGGTTTTTTTAAAATTAAATTTAGGGTGGGCCAACACTTGGTGCACACATGGACTGAGAACTGTTTTATCTTTTTTAGATTGTTCCTTCTACTGATACAAAATGATCTTAAAAAAACTCTTATGATTAATTTGGCTTGAAATAACTACCTCTTGTTTTGGGATTTCATTTGCTTGTAATATCATTTCCACCCTGCACTTTAAGCCTCTCTGTGTCTTCAACAGTGAGGTGAGTTTCTTGCAGACAGCAAAGAGTTGCATCTTTTTTTGTCAGCTATTAAGAATCTTAATTTGAGAGTTAAGACCACTTACATTTAGAATTATTGAAAGGTATACACTAATACTTCCATTATCTATATTAGAAATTTGTTGGCTTACTGAACTAATAATGTTTATTCTTGTCCTAATTCTTATTCTTTTATTATATTTGTTCTTTCCTGAGATCTTGTGACTGTGAATATCTTTTGTCCTATTCTGTGTATAATATTCTCTTAAAATATATTCTGCAATGCTGGTTTAACAGCCATGATTTTTTAGCTTACTTTTTTTTTTTAATCATGGAAGGTCTTTACTTTTTTTCATTAATTTTAAAGGATAGCTACTAGCAGGAAGATAGTTTGTTTTGTGGCTTGAAATATATTAATCCATCCTCTCCTAGCCTTTAGCATTTGTGTTGAGAAGTCTGGTCTTATTTTAGTAGGTTTGGCTTTGTAAATAACACTTCTTCCTTAAAGCTTCCAATGTTCTTTTCTCATTCGTACTCTTTGCACACAATGGGGAGATTCTTTTCTGGCTATGCCTTCTGTACATGGATGTCCATTTTATATTTCCTCTTCTTACATTATTGCATTCTGAATGAAATAATTCCTATCAACATTGTCTTTAATTTCCAGTATTCTTTTTTATACCTGGTATAGTCTGTTGTTGATACTTCCCACTGAGTTTTTATTTGACTTATTGAGCTTTTTGTTTCCAAAACTTCAATTTAGTTTTTAGAATCTCTATTTACTGACCTTCTCACCCAAGTCTTGAATTGACACTCATGCATCATCTCTTAATTTGAATGCTCTTTTAGGTCATCAGTCATTTTCAAAAGTAGACTCTGGGGGTAGTTGTGGTGGTGCATACTTGTGTTCCTTGTTCTTGTGAGGTGGAGACAGGAGGATCAAGAGTTCAAGGTCAGCCTGGGCAACACTGTGAAGCATGGTATAAAATCAAAGCAAAACAAACAAAACCCCTAAGAAACAACAAAAACAAAAAACAAACAAAAACAAAAAACAAAAATAACTCCCTAACCTAGACCTTTGAATTTTTTGGCATCTCAACCATTTCCCAACCTTGGGACCCAGTTACTGGATTTTTGAAAGCATAGTGTCTGCTTGCTTTTTCAACTTTCTTTCTTCCTTCCCTCTTTCTCCTCCTCCTCTTTCTTCTCCCTCCTCTTAGTGCTAGGGATTGAATTTGGGGCCTTGTATATGTTAAGCAAGTGCAATAAAGCTAAGATATACCCTCAACTCTTGGTATTTTGAGAAGGGGTCTTTCTGTATAGCACAGGATTTCCTTAAAATTATGGTGGCTCAGCTTCCTTATCTGGAATGCTGTGGTCACAAGTATGTGCTACCAAAGCAGACAGAGATTTCTTATGTTTCTCTACTGCACATCTGTTGAACTGGATACCTCTTCTGGTTTTACATGAGGGTATTCTTAGTGAGCAGCGACCTCTTGAGGCCTCAATCCCCATTACCACACAGAGAGGAGAAAACAAAACACCACAGCAATGATGTGAAGAAAAACCAGGTATGAGATACCATAAAAGAAAACTGAAGACAACTGCCACACTGCCTGAAATCACAGAAATGGTCAAAAATAACAAAGAACAAACTGATGTTAAGAATTAATAAAGATAAAAGTGATCATTGCAAAAGCATGAAATAAGTGAGTGATGGGAAAAGAGAAAAGGAAGAAGAAGCAGAGTTAAAGAAAGGAGGTTAAAAGAAATAGGTAATGGAAATTAGATCAAAGCAAGAGGTGCTGGGGTGGTAGCTGACTGGTAAAGCACCTGCTTGGCACCCACAAAGCAAGGTCTTGGGTTTAGTTCCCTGATTAAACACACACACACACACACACACACACACACACACACACACACACACACACAGAGAGAGAGAGAGAGAGAGAGAGAGAGAGAGAGAGAGTAATAAAAACAACAACAATAAAAAACCAAAACCAAGAACAAGAAAGAAAAGAGACAGAGAGTTATGGAAGCTCAAGCTCAATTTTAAGTTGTCTAATATTGGAATCTGCCAGAGGGAGCAGATAGTCAGTCCCAGGTGCCATCTCTTGTAGCTCCTCTCTGTTCTCACCATACCTGTTGGTGCTCTGTGTGCAGGTTGAAGTTCAGTCCAGTCAACAATATGCTATCAATCATCATCAGGACTACATTAGCTTTATATTCATCTCTTCCTTCAATACCAAAAGGCAGGCAGGCTCTTGCTCACTCAAGAGTCCCCCGAATCTGTGCACCCAGGAGTGGCTAACATCCAAGCTGGGGTGTTCCCTTAATGTTAGAGTGTGGGGAAGGCAAGCAGAGCTTCTGGATTGCAAAGTAGACCTGAGGAAATCAGACAATCTATCTGCCAGTCTTTAAGTAGATTCACCCACCCATCAGGAGGAAGGAGAGTGTGAAAATGTAGAGATCTGATGGACTCACACTCAAAGCTGTCATATCCACCCAGCAACAGCAGGAAGGCAAGCCAACGTCTTTTGGTTTGGTGCTTTCAGTCTCCACAGGAACCCACAGGTAATAGTAGATACTGCTTCTTACCCACTGGTGATGCTACCAACCACTGTGTCCTCCACAGACAAGCCCTCTGTTACTTAAACTTCTCAGCTGATCCACACCTAACCTCTCCTCTCTCCATAACTTCTCCCATCCAGGCCCTGTGACAGAGTGTCCCCAAACCCCCTAATTTGTGATTTTTCTCTTGCTTTGTAGAACAACCTACACTTAAACACAAGGTCCTTCTCAAAATGGCAACGATATAGCACTCTACGTGGCTGGGACTGTGAGTCAGTTGTCATCAAGGCAGCCTGCATGTTCCAAGACTACCCTATGGATGCAGTTTTTGGGTTGTCCTCTGTTGGGGTTTGAATATGAAATGTTTCCCATAAGCTGATGTGTTTGAGCATGTCCTCACCTCTGGACACTATTTGGGAAAGTTGTGGAAACTTTAGGAGGTGGGGCCATGCTGAAGGAAGTATGTCTCTGGGAGTGGGCTTGGAGGTTTTAAACCTGCCTACAGTTTTTGTTCTCTGTTTTTCGGGTATGGAAACAGTTTTTTTTCTGGCTCCTGCTACCATGTCTTCCCTGCCACAACAGACTCTATCCCTCTGGAATGGTAAACCAAAAATAAACCTGTCCTTTATTCCTTCTTTCCTTCCTCTCTCCCTTCTTTAAACTGCTTTTGTCAAGGTATTTTGTCACAGTGGCATAAATATGATACCAAACTACAAGAACCAAGATGGCATGATATTGAAATAAAAACAGACACATAGTTGTATCAACATGCTTGAAAATGAGGAGGGCCAAGGGAATGTAAGAGGGATATCAAGTGTATTGTTCATATCACAATTTGAGGGTTGAAGTCCCCTGCCCACTGACATTGATTGGGGGAACCAATGAGACCATACTTCCTCTGGTCAAGGGAAGTGAGAAGAATGAACCTTAAAAACAGGAGAAGATAGGTTCAAGGAGGTGTGGACAAATAACTCCTGTGACCTTTCCATAAACCTAGTGGGTGCTGGGAACAGTGACCATTGTGATGGTGTGGATGCCCAGGAAAACCCTGGAGTCAAGACATCTCTCTAACCTGAGTTGGCCAAAATACCAGAAATCAGAGAGATTGTGGCCAACCATTGGAGTGCTGATCTGGTTTGGGAAGAGTGTCCACCCCAGATTCATGTCCATTTGGGACTTGAGATTGTGCTTTCCTTTGGAAACAGGATTAATCTGATGTAATTAAGTTGAGAAGAGGTCATATTGGAATGGGGTGGCATATTAAGAAGGGTAGAGGCAGTGATATTAGCAGGTTGGTCACTAGGGGTTATGGCATGTTCTCTCCATAAGAAAAGACCAAAGCAAAGAAATAACATCCCTTAGGCCATTGTAACATTGGGAGCAGAGCACCAAGGTGTGTCAGGGATCTGATGAATGCTATAGAACACAAGGATCCCTGGTGGGCTTATGAAGAGACAAATCAAGCATACTGCTTCCCCTTTCTTGAGACTGACAATGATCTAAGAGAGACTTGTGTGTGGTGAAGAAGGGAGATAATTACCATGATAAAAAAAGTGATAGTGCTGAGCTCACCTGCAGAGCAGAGACACAAAAAAGAAATCCACTTGTCAATGCAGGAACTCCTCAAATTGTGAAGATGAGAAATAAAAGAGAATACAAGAATATACAGGGCATCCAGAAGAGAGAGAGAGAGAGGAAGAGAGAGAGAGAGCAGGGCTGTAGAGACAGCTCAGGAATCAAGCCCTTGTCTGTCAGGCTTGAGGCCATTGGTTTGATTTCCAGCACTGCAGTACATTAAATAAGCAGGAAAAATTAATAGAAGAACAGAAGTTTGTCTTTATTTAAAAATAATAACCTTGACTGGAAACAAATTAAGTTCACCAGTCAAATGTTAAAAATCGTGGCTGGGGAGATGTCGCAGTGAGTAAGAGAACCTGATTTGTATGCATAAGGGCCTGAGTTCAAATCTTTAGCACCCATGTAGAAAGCTTGACATGGCTACAGATGCTTGTAACCTCAATTCTGTGAGTGACTGATCCAGGAAGATCCTTGGAGCTTGCTGGTTACCAGCCTTCACCAAGGTTCAGTGAGAAACCCTTTTTCAAGGGAATAAAGAATAAAGTAGAGAGTGATAAAGCAGGACACCCAATGTCCTCTTCTGGCTTCTCTATGCATACACATGTATGCTCTTCCCAAACACACACACACACAAACTCACACACATGCATGCATGTGCATGTATGCGTGCATTTTCTCTCTCCTCTCTCTCTCTCTCTCTCTCTCTCTCTCTCTCTCTCTCTCAGACACACACACACATACATACACACACACAATGAATTTTTAAAAAGATATAAACAGCATGAATGAATGTAAAATATCCACTATGCTCAAAAATAAGGTGTATATAAGAAACTCACTTTATCAATATAGAAACAAATAAACTGAAGGTAAAGGGATGGAAAGGAGGTACTATGCAAACAGGAACCATACCTGAGAAGGAGTAGGTACACTTAGATAAAATGGAACTTTAATCATAAGCTATGAAAAGAAGACTACTGTTATAGATTGGGTGTGAACTGTTCTCAAAAGGCTCATGTGTTGACACCTCACTTATCATTACAACACTATTTAAAGCTGAGGCTTCTGGAATGGCTTCTGTATTTGAATAATCTTTTTGTATGCTGTATGAAGATGTGTCTCTGTCCTTCTTCATTGTCCAATGCACTTTCTGCATTGGTTTAATAAAGAGCTAAATGGTCAATAGCTAGGCAGGAGAGGATAGGCAGGACTTCTGGGAAGAGATAGGAATCTGGGAAGAATCTAAGGACCAGGAAATTCACCAGCCAGATGCAGAGAAAGTCGGATGTAGGGTAATGAGGAGAGGTAACAAGCCATGTGGCAGAATGTAGATTAATATAAATGGGTTAATTTAAGTTTTTCAAGAGATAGTTGGGAACAAGATTAAGCTAAGGCCAAACTTTCATACTTAATAAGAAGTCTCTATGTCATTATTCAAGAGATGGTGGTCCAAAGAAAGACCAGTTACATTTGGTGCCCAATGTGGGGCCTGTTTTTCCAAGCGTAGGGCCTGAGAAAGCTGAGATAAGTTCCAGACAAGAAGCCAGATGCAGCTTTCTAGCAACCACAATCTCTCAGGTGGCTCAGAGCTTGCAGTGTACAGAGGCATGGATCCCAGTTGGTACCTGTGGGCATGAAGGTTGATTCTCACAGAAGTGCAAAAGGAACATTTACTGCAGCCCCAGTGCACAGACACCACAGTCTATCTGGCAGGCTTGTGAGTGCTCCCTGTGTGTGACTACCCCTTCATCTCTGGTTGATAGCAGGAGGTGGCCTGATACTTTAAAGCTTGGTTCATGCAGTCAGATAATGGCTGCAGGAGTGAAAAAAGGCAGGTCTAGACCAAGAAAACCTCTGAACAGGTACAGTGTGCTTGAAAATGTGCTTAAGTGCTGAAGAAATAAAAGAAAATGGGTATAGGTAGCCATAGAAAAAATTAAATAGACAATTGATGTACAGGCTAAGCCCTCTACATGGTAAAAGCTCTGAGACTGGATGAGACATGATAAATTTTGTTGGCTACAGAGTCCTCATGACAGTTTGGTTATGTAGTCCAAATAGACTTATAAAGTTGTCAGATGCCTTTTACCTGCTCAAACATAGAACAGAAAATCACCTTTTGCTGACTTTTGCACACTGCACACTCCATACTTGTGATAACGCAGATATTTGTTATTTTTAAAAGTTTGTGTGTTTTCAGAACAAAAGGAATAGACACCAATAAAAACAAGTAGTCCAGGTGATCCAGCCTCTCAGAATGCCTCCATTGCCACTTCCTCAAAAATTTGTATCCAGGACAACTTCAAAGCAGCCAGCTAAGATGATCCAGCCTTACAGACTACTGAAGTCAGGACTTCAGTTAAGCCTTGCACTTTCTCATTACACACAGATTGGACAACAAATGATACAGCTAGCTCTCCCAGGACTTGATCATTGTCCCAATTTTGTCAGTGTCCCCAAAAGATACTGTTGCCACTAGACAGCAGGAGGCAATTTTAAGAACATGACACCCATATTCCTGAGAGATGGGGTGGGTGGTTTTTGGTTGTTTGGTGGGTTATGAGTGTTTGTTGTCTTTTAGGGGGGTTGGTTGCAAATTGTCATTGGCCATGGTCAGGAAGGAAAATTAGCAAAGGAGGTTAGATTCAAGGATCTCTTTGTGAAAAGAAAAAGGAGGGATATAGGAATGATAGGATGAAAGGGTAGATTATTGAATCTACTTTTAAACTAAAAAGGAATTAAGAGTCTCAAATATTTTACATTGGTATGGATTTTTATATATTGATACAAATTTAAGGTTATTTTTGTTACAACATACTGTATATATGTTTCTACTCTTTTTTAAGGTATTATACCTATATAGTTCATTTAAAAATGCAGTATAAAGTTCTAGTCCTTGAAAGCTACTACTACAAACTACTTAGGATAGTTAAAAATGTAAGTTAGTAGTTAGTCACCTGTAACAATCAAACTTGTAGTCATGTTAGATATGTTTTCAAGGCTAAACAGAGATATATTTTAGATAGATAGGTGGTCTTCAAACACTTCAGAGATCTACAAAATATGGCATTTGAGATGTATTAATCACAAGGCTTTTCATGACAGTGAGATACATCAGCTCATGGTAGCACCAATCTACTTCAAAGAAGATGATGTGCATCAAAGAAATTCCATATGGAGTTTACTTTCTTTATGGCAAAAGCTAGCCATGTGGGCAAGAAACTGTCCTTGCCTCAACTGTTGACAGTATGCTGTCCAAATTGGACAAGCAAGACACAAAGAAGTCAACTGCTAAACTTTATTCACATTCCTGCTTCACAGAAAAGACTGTTAGATATTTTAGGCCTGTAGGCCAAAGATGGTTGCTCCAGTGTTGCAGAGGAACTTTGGGTGACTGTCCAGGCATCTAACTATCTCTGTCATTTCTATAGTTTTGGAAGTTGTTTGCTCTGCACTTCCTGTTTACTCTGGTAATAAATTATCCTTCTCAGGTCTCTGATGGGGTTAAAGGCTAGATAGTTATAGTTTTACAGTTTTCCTTGTTACCAAGTTCAAAAGGGAAACTCACAATATGGATGTAAAGTTTATAAAGGTGGAGAGACATAAAAGCTTAATGTTGTTTATCTAATAAAATGTTTTAAGGTCTAAAAAGAAATTTTTAGGTTGGTAATACAAGGTATGATAGAATGTGATTTAGATAGCAAAACTTTAGACTCATCAAGGTAGGATAGACATAGAGTACTTTCTCCAAAATTGCCAAATATAAATGGACTGGACATTGTGAATGTAATTCTTACCTGATAATTGTTATTATTGTATATAGTTTATCAATGTTAGAGAAAGAGTCTTTTCTTGGACTAAAAGGGGAAGATATTGATCTGTGTCTCTGTTTAACCTTACCTGCATAAGGCACCTTTTGATTGGTTTAATAAAGAGCTGAATGGACAATTGCTAGGCAGAAGAGGATAAGCAGGATTTCTAGGGAGAGAGAGGAACTCTGGGAAAGAATCTGAGGTGTGGGAGATTTGCCAACCAGATGCAGAGGAAGTTGGATGTAAGATACTAAGGAGAAGTAACAAGCCACATGGCAGAGCATAGTGTAGCTGGAGAGTTTCTCTCCAGCTCCCACCAAGCCCCGGCAGTCCTGCAGCCCACTTATACACAGACTCTTATATTATTTAATCTGTTTGGCCTAATGGCTCAGGCTTTATCTATCTAGTCTTTACATCTTAAATTAACCCATTTCTAGAAATCTATACCTTGCCACATGGCTCTTGACTTACCAGTATCTTACATGTTGGTACTCATGGCAGTGGCTGGCAGTGTCTCCTGACTCAGCCTCCTTGTTCCCAGAATTGGTGGGAGCTGGAGAGAAACTCCCCAACTACAAATGGAACCCAATGGGTTGGCAAGAGTTTCCACCTAAAACATGAGAAAAAAATTTTCTAAAATGGATCTAAAAACAGCTTCCTAGTTGTTTCTCTCAAGTTAGCGGCAGCCTGCGGGTTTGAGCTACTATGGCGGGTTCCTGGCGTGCGTGTTTGACCAGCAGTATGGTGGGAATGAGGTGTCTACAAAGTGGCACATTACGCTGCATGGTAGATTTAGTCTTTGCTAGTACAAAAAAAAAAGAGATTTCTGGGCTGCACGATGCTTTGATAAAAGCATAGAACCACTGTTTCTAAGAGTTGATGGCTCCCAGAGCTGGCAGTAAATGTACCACCACCATGTTGGAAAGCTGAAGTGGGTAGAACCAGCAGCCACAGCACCATTTCAGTCTTAGAATGCTGCAGTTTAAAGCAATAGTTACACAATAAGACAGATTCAGATGGAACAAGACTTTAAATGGTTTACAATGTGTGTAAAATGTACGTAGGCTTGAAAGAGAGAAAAAAAGGAATATATGCAGTTATTTAAAATTTAAAGCTGACTTTGGAGTTGGAGAATGGCTCTCTCCTTCTTTAAACTCAAGCATGTTGTTAAAAGGAAAATGCAAACTTCCTGTATCATGCCAGAAGAAAGAGCCATCTTTTGATATGGGACAGGAGAAAAATCAAATTAATTAAGGGACTATTCTATTACTACTAATCTCAATTCTTTGATTCTATTCTGATTCTTTAAACTTTTCTTAAAGTATGAATTTATATCAAAATTTACAAGATTAATATATATATATACATTATTTATTTATTTATTAAATTTAATTTACATATCAGCCACGGATTCTCTTGTTCTGCCCCACCCCTGCCTTCCCCCCAGCCCACCCCCCATTCCCATCTCCTTCAGGGCAAAGACTCCCCTGAGGATTGAGTTCAACCTGGTAGATTAAGTCCAGGCAGGTCCAGTCCCCTCCTCCCAGGCTGAGCCAAGTGTCCCTGTATAAGCCCCAGGTTCCAAACAGCTAGCTCATGCACTGAGGACAGGACCCCGTCCCACTGCCTGGATGCCTCCCAAACAGATCAAGCTAATCAACTGTCTTACTTATCCAGAGGGCCTGATCCAGAGGAAGTTGGATGTAAGATACTAAGGAGAAGTAACAAGCCACATGGCAGAGCATAGTGTAGCTGGAGAGTTTCTCTCCAGCTCCCACCAAGCCCCAAGAAAGACACAAGGATCACCCAATGACAGAGAAATGGATGAGATCTACATGAACACATGGATGTGACTGGGAGTAATGAAGGGCAAGGGTTGAGGGAAAGAGATCTTAGGGGAGTGGGAGATCCCAGCTGGATCAAGAACAGGAATAAAAGACCATGATAAATGAAGACCACATGAGAATAGGAAGAAGCAAAATGCTAGAGAGGTCTACAGAAATCCACAAAGATACCCCCACAATAGACTACTGGCAATGGTCGAGAGACAACCAGAACTGACCTACTCTGGCAATAGGATGGCCAAACATCCTAATTGTCGTGCTAGAAACCCCATCCAATGACTGAGGGAACCGGATGCAGAGATCCACGGCCAGGCCCCAGGTGGAGCTCCAGGAGTCCAATTGGTGAGAAAGAGGAGGGTTTGCATGAGCGAGAATTGTTGAGACCAAGGTATAGATACATTTTAAACTTCGTTAAGATATTAATGGTCATATAGAATACTAACTAATTCTAGAAAAAAAAGACTTCAATTAGCTGCCTATACATGTCTTTGTGTTCTAGTCTTTATCAATTTTCTGCAGGAAATCACAGCCAGGCCTAACACCAACTGATGTCTCCAGGAAGAAAATGGGGCCCCACAACAACAATAATTCCACGTGGACAATAATAATACCACTAAGCTGACAAACATCATCTACAGATCAGCTTTGGACTACAAACTGCTCAGCACAATTTTGAGATGGCTAGCTGAGATGATCCAGTTTCAAAGACTATTTGAATAAGGACTTGAGATAAGCCCTGAACTTTGGCATTATGCTCAGACTGGACAACAAAGGATATAGCTACCTTTCCTAGAATTTGACAATTAACCCAAAATTTTTCTTTTCAGAATAAAGATACCTTCGCCCATATCCAGCAGGAAGCAATTTTAAGAATACAACGCCCACATTCCCAAAGAGGTGATATGGTGTGGGTGGTCTTTTAATGGGTTTGGGGTCTGGGATAATTTTCATTGTTTAGGAGGGTTGGTTACAAGTTGTTGTTAAGGGTTAGGAAAAGGGCTAAGCAAAGGAGATTAGATTTAAGGTTCTTGTTTAAAAAAGATATATAGAAATGATAGAATAGAGGGTAGATTATTGAAAAGGATATATAGAAATGATAGAGGGTAGATTATTGAATCTACTCAGAAAAATTAAGAGAATATATAGATATGAAATAGATAAAAAAGATAGATTATTGAATCTACTTTTAAAAGACAATTACTAGTTTTAAATACTTTACATTGGATTGGATTTTTGTATATTGTATACAAATTATATATATTGAGATTGATATTGTTAGAAAATGCTATATGTATATTTCTAATCTTGTTCAAGATATTGTACTTATACCATTCATTTAACAATGTAATGCAATTTACTGATTCTTGAATGTTATTATTACCAACTATTAGGATATAAAGAAATGAAAGTTAGTAGTTAGACATTATAATCGAACTTGTAGTCATATTAGGTATGTTTTCAAGATTGAGCAAATATATTTGAGATAGACAGGTCATCTTCAAACACTTCAGAGATCTACAGAATATGGCATTTAAAATGTTTTTATAACTTAGAAATTTTTTCCTTTTTTTATGACTATGAGACATGTTGGCTCCTGGCAGTACCAATCTACTTCAGAGAAAATATGGGCATTGAAGAAACTGCATATGGAGTTAACTTTCATTGTGGCAAAAGTTAGCCACCAGACAACAAAGTATCCTTGAATCAACTGCTGACAAACAGGACAAAATGGACAGACAGGACATGAAACAAAGGACTACCTATTCTTGCCAAGACAAGTGTTGTTGTGGCTTTAACAAAAGGCATCTTCTGAGGCCAGGACAATATGGCACCATCCCTGAAGTAGCCTTTACAATCCGGAAAAGGTACAGTACCTCTTTCTTTGAAGGCGGCTGAACTGGCAGTGGACTGATGGCTTCTGATGTGCAATGGAACAGCAGCTGAAACAGTTATTCTTGAAAGAGTAACTAAACTGACAGTCTAACCTCTCAGTGGTAGACTGGAATTTAATAGAGGGATGTGGAGAAGAACGGGATGCCTAGATGAAGACACACACACACACAGCCAAGAAGAATGGACAGCTGAATTTAAAAAAAACAACCATTTCCAGAATTTAAAATCCTGAATCTTGACAGGACACTAGTGGAATTCAGGTGTTTCTGGTACATGGACTGCTCTCACCAAATATGAGGTTGAACTGTTGGCCTTGTGTACATCCTACTTCACAAATGAGTCTGTCAGATACACTAAGCCTATAGGCTGAAGATAATGCCCCAACGCTGTGGAGAAACCTTGGGTGACTGTCCAGGCAGCTAGCTATTTATGTCAACTCACATTTTTTTGGAAGCTGCTTGCGTGCACTTCCTGTTTTTATTTTTTAAGGTAATATTATTTCCTTCTTCGGTCTCTGAGGGAGTTGAAGATTAGATAGTTATAGTTACTTAAAGATTAGATATCTATAGTTTTCCTTGTTAAGAATTTTAGAAAAGAAACTCACTAAAGAGGTATAAGTGTATAAATTTCAAAGATGTTATAAGATAGTTCTGTTAGTAATATAAGTTAGGATAGAAAGCGAATCAGGTACATTTTGGACTTACCAAAGTAGGATAGATAATGAAATATTTTCTCTGAATTTGTCAAATGCAAATGGACTAGACATTGTTTAGGTGTTTATTGCTTGTATATATTGTATATAGTTATTGTACTTTTGTATATAGTTTTTCTTATATTAGTTATAACTTTTTTCCTTTTTCTTTTTATTAAAATAGAAAAGGGGAAATATGGTAATATTTTATTTGTGCTGAAATGTGATTTTATTTGTATGTTAATAAATAAAGTTGCCTGGGGGTCAGAGCTAATAGCAAGCCATAGCAGAAGCTGGCAGTGGTGGCGCACACCTTTAATCCAATCACATGGCAAGCAGAGTCTGTGTGTTCAAGGACATAGACAGCATGGAGACACATGCCTTTAATCTCAATACCAACCATAGAAGACCTGGAGGTCTGTATAGACAGACAGTGATGAGGAGGTCATGTGGTTGGGTTTATAACCAATGAGAAGGCACAAAAGAAAGTCAATAAAAAGACAGACACACAGGAAGTAGGTCTCTTTCTCAGGGGAAGGATGGCAGTGGCAGTGTGTATTAAGAAGGTGATTTTAGTCTCAGCTCTTAACTACTGCTCTGACCTCTTGGGCTTTTAACTCTGCATTTGGCTCTGCACTTCTTATTTAATAAGACTGTTACATCTACAGCATAGATTAATATAAATGGAATAATTTAAGCTTTAAGAGCTAATTGGGAACAACCCTAAGCTAAGGCCAAGCTTTCATACTTAATAAGGCATCTCCCCATCTTATTTGGTAGATGGTGGTCCAAAGAAAGACCTGTTTCAGTTCTGACTTCCTCAATAGATGTTCTCATTGATGCATTAATAAATTGACAACATTGTAGGGATGTGGTAGATGATTAAGAGAAGGGGCAAAAGTCAGAAACCATGTTGATGTCTGTGATCTTTGCTGCTGCTGACTGCCATGGGCAGGGGAGTTTCTTATTCAGTGGTATCAATGACTGTGGACTCATAACTAGAAAGAAAGACTTGAAGGCCTCTGTGCCAACCTCCCACCCCCACAAAAAAATATACTGTCCAGACATGAGGCTGTTGAAGAGAGTCCTTAAAAACTGATAAAGATGCTGAAGCGTAGCTCTTCACAGTTGATGGCTTCAGGTAGAGATGGGGCAGAGAAGGACTCAGTTTTCTTAAAAGGACTGGCAACATGGAATTTCACCATGCTCCAATGAGTATATGGGCAACACAAATTGGACTTGATTTGAAGCATAAATCTAATTAATC
>CABHPH010140614.1:10002-32571 GCA_902168325.1 Peromyscus nudipes
AGAGAGAGAGAGAGAGAGAGAGAGAGAGAGAGAGAGAGAGAGAGAGAGAGAGTGTGTGTCAAGGGTGATTGTGGACATAAAAGGTAGAGAGGCTGCCCGGATGTGAAAGTGTTCTCCCAAGTTTGTCTCCATGGAATAGTCATGAGAAATGAGACCTCTCAGAGGTGCTTAGGTCATGAGAGCGAGCTCCACCCTTCTGACTGGATTAATGGCATCACCATGTGGGTGAGTTCATTACGGAAGCAAGTTTGGAGCTCTCTTATTCTTTCTCTCTCCCACGCTGTGACCCTTCTGCCCTTTCCGTGAGATGAGCTCCTGAGAGGGCTGTCGCCAACTTCTGGTGACCTAGCCTCCAGGACTGTGAGAAGCATTTCACATTCTTTGTAAGATACCTGGTCTGTGTCATTTTGTCACAGTAGCAGAGTACGGATCAAGACAACAGTAACAGACTTGGCTGGTTAGGAATGATGACCCCTAGCACACGTTTGGCCTCATGCTGACTTCTGGGGCTTTAAAGAGTCTCATTTACAACATACTTCAGGGAGCCCCCTGGGGACTGGCAGAGCTCTGCTCCCCCTTCTTAGGCCTACTCAGTCCCAGAATCCAGAGAACGCTGATAGCCAAGTCCTTGAATTCCACCTAGCTCCTAAACTGGGTATCCTTCAAGCAGAAGCCTCAGAGAGCATGGAAGGGACGAAGGGTGATCCTTTCTCTCTGGCCAGCTGCTGACTGCATCCAGGTCCTTCATTGGGTTGAGTTTTGGGGCTAGTGATGGAGAGGCATTCTTTCTCTCTCTACCAGAGCCAGGGGGCATCCATCCTGCCTCTGATGACATTGCTCTGTCCATGGTAACCAACTAAATCCTTACTAGACTTTTGACTTTTTAATAAACTATCTGGAAAGATGGCCAAGCAGGAGACTTGACGATGGACAAAGTGTTTTGGGGGCTATTGGTGAGGAATGAAAGGACAAGACTGAAGAGAAGGAGAAAGCTTTTGGTCTAGGTGGAACTGGTGAGCTAGAGCAGACTTGACACCCGGGAGGGTGTGGATAGGGGAGTAGAGATAAAAGAGGGGTCTCTGGCAGGGCACAATGAGAGGCATGGGATTGGACCATGAGAGCTGGAACCAGGCCAGACTAGACTGATTTCTAAGTTAGGTTATGTTATTAAGCCCCTGCTCTTTGGATAGTTCTGGATCTTAGACCCACTAAGGCCAACACCTTTATAGTCTTGACAAGGCTTGCTAGGGGAGGCGAGCCATGCTGCAGTTTCGTATGTGTGTCACAGGGTATGTGCTGTTGAGGGGGACTTTTACTTTCCAAGCTCCCTCCTGGGCTGCTTCCTGAAACAGGGATCAGGGCATCACACAGAACTGGGCTTCGTGATGGTTTCAGAGTTGATGTGTTCTATCTCTCAGCATCACTTCGGGAGGGGCCTTTCTTCCTCTGCCCAGGAGTTTCAAAGGCTTTCATGCTGCCATTGGCCTGAAGCTGATCCTCAAGCGAGTTGCAAGCTGTTTATAGACAAGGCAGGTCTCACCACTTGCCGAAAGTGCTGGTGCTTAAACCCAGACACCCTGGGATCAAATCCCAGCTCTCTGTTTAGAAACAAGGATGGGGCAGCTGTGGGTCAGGGCTCCCTGGAGTGTGTGTGGGGACTGTCAAAGCCCAGCAGAGACTTGTTCTGGCTGTGGGGTAGTTCTAGCAGGAGAGCGGGGTGGGGGGGGTGGGGGCGGGGCAGCCTTGTGAGGCTGAGGCTGGGATACCTGGAGTGAAAGCATTAAGGTTCATGCAGACCCTGTACTGCCAGCCTTCTGGCCTTGCTCTGGACACCAGCCCAGCATTTCTGCATTCCTCACGCAACGTGGGAGATGAAAGAGCACACAAACTGCCAACCCTCTGGCCCCTGGGCCTCTGAACTAAGGAAATGGCTGAATAATGAATGAGGCCAGTGCACTTCAGAGAGGTGGCCCTGGGGACTGCGTGGGGAGTGGGGAGGTATGGACAGATGGGGAGGGGAGCAGACTTGGCATGTGGAGAGACAGATAGATACCAGAGGCACAGATAAAGTCCGTGGCTGTGGCTTCTATGGCAGGTTGCAGCCACTGACTTCAAGACGATAGTAGCCTGAGAATTTACAACAATGCATGGCAAGCCCTTGGCCTGATGCCTATCTGACCCTCTGGCACTGCCTGTATTCCATCCTACCTTTTGGTCCCCCGTCTCCCCCGGCCCCCTAGGAAAAGCTTGCGGTAGACTTGGCTGTGGTGCTAGACTGAGGCTGTCTGTATGGATAGCTGTGGGATGGAGATGCAAGGCTAGCCAGCGGTAGGGCTGTGCACTTGTGAGTTACAGCAGGTGTTAGGCCAGCTGTCCCCAGAGGGAGCCGAGGTCCTCTGGGCAACACCGCCAGGCCCTTTCTCACTGCAGGTGATAAAGAGCTGTCTTCTCTTGATTACCGTCCTTTTCAATTAGGAGAGCTCCAGGGATGGTTAATTTCTATTGTAGATTTGATTAGATTGAGAGTCCCCGAGGGCCTTCATGAGCCACACCTTGAGCTGTGTCCGCGGGGGGCATTTCCAGAGGGGCTCAACTGAGGGGTGGGAAGACACACCCTGAACGTGGGCCTTACAGTCCCTCAGGGTGGAGTTCCTTCTGCCATCTCCTTTTCTGTTTCCTGGTCTGTGGAGGTGTGAAGAATCTCAGCCACCAACTCCTCTCGCCGTACCATGAGGGATGGCAACCTCTCAAACTGTGAGCCAAAAAGAAACTTCTCTTATCTTGTTTATTGTCAACGATTTGGTCACAGTAACGAGAAAAGTCACTAATTCATCACCTGTGCACGTGACTGAAGGACCCCCACCCCAATCTCTATTGTCCTCATACTTTCTGCAGGTCCTAGGGCCGTGGTCCTCAACCTTCCACACGCTGCGACCCTTGAATACAGTGCCTCATGTTGGGGTGACCCCCCCACCCATAAAATTATTTTCACTGCTCCTTCACAACTGTAATTTTGCTACTGTTATGAATCGTAATGTAAACATCTGTCTTCTGATGGTGATCTCTGTGAAAGGGATTTGACCCCCAAAAGGGTCACGATTCACGGGGGTCGAGAACCACTGTCCTAGGACAGACAGCTCCTAACACTTGGTCAACAGACTCCAGGCAGCAGGCCTTTGTGGGGTGTGGCTGCTCTTCAGCCCTTCCCCTGTAGACTCCATGTAATAGCTCCTGGGAGTCCTGGCGAAGAGGAACCCTTTACAGGAGAGAGAAGCCTTGTGACAGACCTGGTGGGTAGGGCAGCTGCTCCAGATTCCCGTGACTGAGCTGACATTCAAATGTAGGCCCTTTTCACAACAACTGGACCCCAGGAGTCTATTTTGGTCAGGTTTACTTTTCGGGTGTGCCCACTACCCTGGTTTCTACTCCGTTAAGCCCTTCAGCATAAGCAGCTGCTAGAGCCTATTTTGGACTGGTGGGGGCTGGGGCTGCCTCGATCTGAATCACAGGGAGATCTTGTTTCCTTCCTGTGCAAAGCTACATGGAAACGGAGGATGTTCTGAATTTGTGGCTGCTGCCACCCGCCTCCCAAGCCTTCTCTCTGATCTAACTGGCAGAGAGCTTTCCCAGTCTTGTTTTCTGCGCCAAAGCAAGTTGTTACAGGAGAATTTGGAGACCTCACCTATCGCCTCTCAGCTCCCATACGTCTGGGTACCCTCTCGGAGCTCTGACGGGCCCAGAACCTTACTGCTCACCTCTCCCCCAGGTAGGAATTGACCCTACCCTGGCTAGTTCCAATAACTACCAACCTCAGTCAAAGCCTCTTTCCTGAAGAAGTAAGTGCTGTGGCTTGTGCTTCTTGCTTCCTGGGCCGCTGTAAAACTCACATAAAGGACTGGAGTCAGGAGCCTCAGTACTGGCCCTGAGAAAGGAGGTTTGCCCCCGAAGTCTTCAGCTTTGGGGAAAGCCATTCTGGATTGTGACAGGGCGGGGGACATCTTGGGAGGTCCTTCTGTGCACACATCACGTGGCAGAGGAAGGATGAAGGGTGCCAAGCACAGTTTTAAAAGATTGATTTTGTCTATGAGAATATGTTTATGTGTGGGGATGCGCACATGAGTGCAGGTGCCCCTCGTACTGAAGTTACAGGCAGTTGTAAGCTGCCAAATGTGGGTGCTGGGAACCAAACTCTGGTCCTCTGCTTAGCCTCTGAGCCACCTCTCCAGCCCAGAAGGATGCAAAGGTGGGTGAAAGCCTGAGACTGTGCTACCCCCATTCAGAGCATCACCACACTCTATTTACTGCCCATCCAGTCCTCAGACACTCCAAAGGCTCCTCCTCCAGGCTGTTCCTCTGGGCTATGTCCAGGCCGCTATACTCCCTTTCCTTAACAGCTTCCAGGCAGTCTGCACAGCCCAGAAGCAATTCTAAGCAAAAGCCACAGCAGAGCAGTCCTCCATGGCAGCAGATCCCCTTCACCCCAAATGCACGTATCACCGCATCTCACAGCAAATTTCCCTGTCGCTCATGTTTTATTAGTATAAGTGCCTTAAAAGCAGATCAGAGATTCAACTAATTTGCTCATTAGTAAAAGGAAATTAGCCATTTGAGATCTGTTCTAATAAAATTAGCTCGGTGACAAACGCTTTGTTGCCGTGTTTATTAGATTGCCATACTCTCTGCATTTTAAAGGCCAGTGCAGTCGTCAGCGGCTCTTCAGGGTATTCTACCGTTTCTTTTTCTCTCTTTGTTCTTCCTTTCAGGTCCATGGAGATAGTTTTCCCCTTTTCAAGGCTAATTGAGAAGGTCTGACTCACATCTGGGTTCCAGTTCACACAATCCCCTGAGCACCAGGCTACCCTGTCCCGCTCTGTGCCCACTTCCCCAGCCACTGGCTCCACCCTGGTCCCCAGCCCCATCCTTTTTAGATTTTCTGTGTTACTGGCTGTCATCTGCTGCTGTGACAGAACCCACAGACCGGGTCATTTATAATGCACAGAAATTTATTGGCTCACAGTTTTGGAGGCTGGGGGTGTCCAAGATCAAGGTGACAGACTCTGGAGAGAGCTTTCTTCATGTGTCCCATAGTGGAAGAAGGATAATGGAGGAGGGGAGTGAACCCGCTCTTTAATAATGGGCCCACTCCTTCTAGAACAGGGTTAGTCCATTTCTGAAGACCAACTCCATGTGCCCTAATGCCTCTTATTTGCTTTCCTAAATTTATTTGTTTATTTGTGTGTGTGTGCGTGTGTGTGTGTGTGTGTGTGTGTGTGTGTGTGTGTGTGCATGCATGCGCGTGTGTGTTTGTGGTTGGTTGGTGTGTGAGTGTAGGAGTGAATGCCATGGTGGGCATGCAGAAGTCAGAAGACAACTGGGAGCAGGTTCTTCCTCCAATTTTCCGGTGACAGGGTCACTTTCGTTTCTGCCCTTCTGCTCCAGGCTCTCCAGTTTGCCAGCTTCTGGATGATTCTTCTGCCTCTACCTCCCACCATAGGCATGCTGGGATTAGAGATGCTTGCCATAGTATCTTTTTTGTTTGTTTACTTGTTTTTAACATAGGCTCTGGGAAACGAACTCAGGTTATCAGACCTGCGCAGCAGGGGCTTTTATCCACTGAGCCAACTTACGAGTCCCTAAACACCGCTCAGTGTTCCTCCTTCTTCATGTTGTCACAATGGTTAACTCAGTTTCAACATGAGTTTTGAGTAGGACAAACCAACTGTTTCATTTTTGTTTCCTATTGTCTTAAAAAAAAAAAGCATGAGAAAAGCAATTTACGGGAGAAAGGGCTTATTTAGCTTGTAATTCCAGGTTATATCCAATCACTGTGCAGATGTCATGGAGGCTAGAACTTGGAGAATTAGTAACATCACATTCACAGTCAAACACAGAGAGCAGTGAATTAATGCATACATGCTAGGGTTCAGCTTGCTTTTTCAATCTTATACAATCTAGGTCCCCTGCCCAGGGAATGGTGCTACCCAAAGTGGTCAGATTTCCCCAATATGATAGTCTCTGTCTCTCTGTCTGTCTCTGTCTCTGTCTCTCTCTCGCACACACATCAGGTAAAATAAATAAAAAGGTAAAAAGAAAAGTTTAAGGTGAGCTCAAGGTCAGTCTGGATTATATGAGACTCTATTTATCACCTGCCCCAAACAAAAAATGAAGGGCTGATACTGAGCATACCTGCTGTGGTGGTTTGAATAGGTATGGCCTCCATAGACACATGTGTTTGAATGCTTGGTCCATAGGGAGTGGCACTATTAGGAGATGTGGCTTTGTTGGAGTAGGTATGGCCTTATTGGAGGAAGTATGTCACTATAGGCATGAACTTTGAGTTCTCATATGCTCAAGCTACATCTAGTGTGGCACACAGTCTTTCTGCTATCTGAGGATCAAGATGTAGAACTCCCAGCTACCTCTCCAGCACCATGTCTGCCCACATGCCACTATATCCCACCATGATGATAATGAACTAAACCTCTAAAATTGTAAACCAGCCCCAATTAAATGTTTTCCTTTATAAGAGTTGCCATGGTCATGGTGTCTCTTCACAGCAATAGAAACCCTAAGACAGAAGTTGTTACCAGGACTGGGGTATTGATGTGATAGGCCTGACCATGTTTTTGTTTGGAGGAATTTGGAGTTTGGGACTTTGTGTTAGGAATCAGTGGAATGCTTTAAGCAATGCTTAATGGGCCATACTAGTTAGTAAGAGCATGGAAGACAGTAGTGCTGAGGGTGATTTGAACTGTGGGGGCCTGGCTCAAGAGGTTTCAGATGAGTAGAATGTTAGTATGTGGCCTAACAATCATTCTTGTGATATTTTGGCAAAGAATGTGGCTGATTTTTGCCCTTGCCCAAAAAGTTTGCCCGAGACTAAATTGAAGAGTTTTAGATTAATTCTGTTGGCAGAGGAAATCTCAAAACAGCCTAGTATTGACTCTGTTGTGTGGTTATTAGTGGTACTCTTAAGCAGATGTATAATGAAAAGGAGTAAGCTGAGCAAGTAAAAATACAAAATGTACAATTTGAGGAGAAAAAGAGTATGAGGAAGTGGAATGGAGCTAAGTCCTGTGTTCAAGGAGATAAACAGATTAAGGAATGGAATAAAGGGAGTGGTGACCTCAGGGCAAGACCCCACCCAGCTAAGCTTTCAACTTTGAAAAAGAACTAAAGAAAAGCTTAGAGCCCGGTGTGGTTGTGCATACCTTTAATCTCAGCACTGGGAAGGCAGAGGCTGGTGGCAGAAGGTAGAGTTTAAGGGCAGCCTGGTCTACAGAGCAAGTTTCAGGACAGCCAAGCTTAGGTAGTGAAGGAAACCACTGAAAACAGAAAGCTGGTAAAACTGGAATCAAATGAGGGGACCATGTTCCAGCTCCAGCAAGCAGCAGAACTTGGCAGCAGCTTTGATTACATGGTTCTGGCTTTGGAGTCAAGGATACAAGAAAGAGGTCCTTTCCTCAATTTTGGAACAGTAATGTGTATTCTGTACTGTTGTATGTTGGAAGTAAGTGATCTGCTTTTTGATTTTGATTTTATAGGGGATTACAGTTAAGAGATTGTATGAGTCTCAGAAGAGACTTTGAACTTTGGATTTTTAAACATTGTTGAGACTGTGATAGACTATGGAGACTTTTGAAGTTGAACTAAATGCATTTTGCATTATGTTATGGCTACAAGCCTATGGGGGCCAGGGAGTGGAATGTGGTGGTTTGAATAGGAACGGCCCTCATGGACTCATGTGTTTGAATGCTTGGCCCGTAGGGAGTGGCACTATTAAAAGGTGCAGTCTTGTTGGAGTAGGTGTGGCCTTGTTGGAGGAAGTGTGTCACTGTGTGGGGGAGCTTTGAGGTCTCATATGTTCAAGCTATGCCTAATGTGGCACACAGTCTCCTTCTGCTGTCTGAGGATCAAGATGTAGAACTCCCAGCTACCTCTCCAGCACCATGTCTGCCTGCATGCCACCATGTCCCACCATGATGATAATGGACTAAACCTCTGAAACTGTAAGCCAGCTCCAGTTAAATGTTTTCCTTTATAAGAGCTGCTGTGGTCATGGTATCTTTTCAGAGCAATAGAAACCCTAACAAGGTTACCCTGTATGTAAGCTGCAGAATACAAAGTAGAATCCAGATTGTGTGTCTCCAAGGTGCGTGACTGTACTGACTCTAGCCACTAGAACACATAGCATGCTGGGAAAGTGCCACATTTTGGGTGGTGGGATGTGAGCTTCCTGGATGTAGGGTCTGGGTTGCAGTTATTTCTGGCTCCCTCCCAGGGCCAGAACAGCCTGGGCATGGAGTGATAGTTCGGAAACCCTAATGAACAGCTTTCTTGGGGAGGTGTGATCAGACGTGCAAACTCTTCTGGAGATTGGAAGCTTGTTACAGGGGCCCCAAAATGCCTGATAGAACCTGGGTGCTTTCCTAAACCTTCTCAACCTCTGCTGACTGGCAGTCCTGGGCCCAGCCTCTTCCTGTCCTTCCAGGTTCCCCAATGCAAATCACTGGCTCAGAACAGCAGTGAGGTGTTTGTCCCATAGGATGCGACTCTGGATATTAGAATGTCAGAAACACTACCTACCCAGCAAGTTGCTGTCAGCAAGGAAATTAAAGGAGGGTTGCAGTTACTTAATTTGGAGCCTGCTGGCAACAGGCAGGGCTTGAGGGCTGGCCTCCCCTGGACAGGAGCCGCTCACATCTTCCTTCATCCCTAGACCTGTGGGCGTGACCTTCTCTCCTGCCAGGGTTCTACCCCTCCAATGCCGCTCTGCCTCACGGCTCTCCCATTTCTTCCCAACACTTGCAGACCTCCTTGTGTCTGTATTATCACTCCTGCCCTGGGCCATTTTTCTGAACTTTTACTGAATATTCTAACCCAGTGAGTCCAATTAGTGCCGCCCATATGCTCATGGGCATGGGGCTGTCCAGTTAGAATAGGGTTCCTTCCAAAAATTAGATAAAGGTTCAAATTTTTAAGGAGGAAAATGGGTTGTTTGGTGGGGAAAATACATAGGAAAACTTCATGAATGATATTACAAAGGGTTATATAAAAATGGGGACCCACAAACCCCGACAGTGGCTGCTTTGCTGCAGACTCACGTTCTTTAGTTCACTCTGTGTTGAGTAATTTGAGGAATGCTTCTATTTCATGAGCCACACTGTTGGAAAATAAAATTCATGTTCTAGAGTTCATTGGGTCTCAGGAAGGCTAGACATTCAGGTCTTTGGACATCCCACAGATGGAAACACAAAAGGAAGCCAGGGAAAATGGCCCTGTAGCTCCCACTGGAATGTCCTGGGGTGGGGATGGGGGGACAAAATGAAGGAGACTGGGGTCTCCTTAGTGCTCCACTGAGCTTTTGTTCTTGGGGGGGGAAGGGGACCTGCCGGAATGAATTAAGCACCCTCTAAGAGGGAGGTGGGGCCTCCCTGCCTAGAAACTGTTTGGGGCCTAGCTCTCTGGACCTTTGTGGCAGGTGAATCCTTCCTCTGGTTTAAAGTGCTCTGGGCTTTGGGGCACACAGTAGACAGAGAGCTGGGGGTGGGGGTAGGGCTCCAGGTTGAGGTGTGGGAGCTGCTTTTGTGACAGTCAACCAGGTCCCTCTTTATGGTGCTGGGCTTCTGGAACACATGTGGTGATGGACCACAGCCCCCTCAGAAGGGGAGTGTGGGGTGACCACTTAGAGAGCAGATGTCCCAGATAGAGAAAAGCATAGACTTTGGAGTCAGCCACATTAGTAGCCAATAGCTGTGTGACTTCCAGGCAAACCGATCAACCTGCTGGGGCCTCAGAGTCCTCATCCGGTACTCACCTTTCATGAGGGTGAATGGAAACATGAGAGGAGGTGGATCACCGGAGTCATGGCTCAGCCTGGCTGCCAGCATGGGGAGCCATCACTGGGCCTGGAGCCTAGTGATTTAGTGTTACATAGTTTGAATTTCAAATGTCCCTCACGGGCTCTTGTAGCCTTTATGAGGCGGAGCCTAACTGGAGGAAGTGGGCTATTGGGGGTAGGCCTTTGAAGGATCCAGCCCAACCCTGTATCTGGTCTATCTCTACTTCCTGATCTACCAAGTCTGACTGTGGGGGCAGATACAACCCAGCACATAGTAAGCACACTTTCTATTCCTCACACCTGTAGCTCAGAGGGACTCTCCCCACACCTCAACAGCTGAGTGGAGTGGTTTCGGGAACCTCACAGCTGGAAACTCTCTGTATCCTTCACATATTTTTTTCCTTCCCACAGCTTTTGCTCTCCTCTCCTTCTGGGTCTTTCCTTCTAGTAGGCTTGTACAACTGACATCATTATTTCTCATGTCTGAGGTTCTGCCCATTTCCCATCTGTAGTCTTTCTCTTTGCTCCTCAGATTGAACAGTCTCTATTGATTTATCTCCACATTTGCTGATTCTTCTGACATCTCAGATCTACTGTAGAACCATCAAATGGATCTTCCTATATTTTCAACCCTAGAATTTCCATTTGATTTTGCTTTAATTATTCAGATTTTTATTTTGTTGTTTTATGTGTATAAGTATTTTACCTACATGTATGTCTGTGTACCGTGTGTGTGCCTGGTACCCTCAGAGGCCAGAAGAGAGCATTGGATCCCCTGGAACTGGAGTTACAAACTGTTGTGAGCTGCCATGTGTGTGCTGGAAATCAGGGTCCTCTAGAAGAGGTTCTGTTTTTAATGTTCCGTTTCTTTATTAAGATTCTTGATTTCTTGAGTCATGTCTTCAATGGTCCTCTAATTCCTTAAGCACCATTTCCTTTAATTGTTTAAACATAGGTATAACAGCTGCTTTGGTAGTCTTTGCTGAATCCCATACCTGGGTGTTGCTGGCTCCACAGCTGGGTTCCTGCTGTCTCTGATCCTGGGGGCATGGGGTGAGCAGACTCAGAGTCAATGACACAGACTCTGGGAGGTTTGCAAGCAATCTCTCATTTATTAAAAAAGGGCTGAGGTTTATATGTGTGGAGTTTTGGCAGGCTAGGCTCCTAGCTACTGTGGCATTTCTTGGTTGGCTCCAGGCTGCATCCCATCATCTTTTGGTTTGGAGCTTATGGGTCAGGTTTCCTCTGGCCAGAGTGCTCTCTGCACATGTCACAGCTCTTTGTTTGCTTAAGGTGTGGCCCAGTGCTTTCGGCCTTACCCGCCTCACCTGGGCTGCTTGGAGATGGTTTCTATTGACTGTTTTGGGTCACTATCTTATTACTTTTCCTATTGTAATTTTTTCGTCAGCAATTAGACATTGTAGATGATGTGTTGTACAGTCTCTTGATTCTGATGGTTCCTTGTCAAGGGTTGCTGCTGCTGACTTTTTATTTTGATGATGTATTTAGACTTCCTTTGAGGAAACTGCCTCCCCAGAGGTGCTGATGATCCTACTGAACTCCTCCCCACTACATTCATTTTCAGCCTGGATTCCTAAAGGTTATCTCTATGTCTGTAAGCCTGATGGTAGAAGTCTATACAAACACCTGGAGACAAAGGCTCCCTCCCTCCCTCCTGTGCACACCAAGAGTACACTCGAAGTGGTGTGCTAATGCGTTTCCTGTTGTGACAAAATACCCGTCAAATACAACTGAAGGAAGAGAGGGTTTATTTTGGTCCATGGTTTGTGAGTGTGGTCCATCATGGTTGGTAAGCATAGAGGCAGGAGCATGCGGCAGGGAGACACGTTACATCTGCAGTCAGGAAGCAGAGAGAGACAATGCTGGTGCTCAGCTTGCTTTCTCCTTTTTATTCAGCCCAGGGCTCCAGCCCATGGGGCGGTGACACTGGCATTTGGATTGGATCTTCTTTCCTCAGTTAAACGTTTCTGGAAACATCCCCACAGGTACATTCAGAGGTGTGTCTTAATGGTTATTCTAAACCCAGTCAAGCTGACAATGAAGTTGTGTTCTAGGCTTCCTTGATCTCCCATCCCAGGTCCTTCTTACCTGTGAGCCCAGGCACCAGCAAGAGTTGTTTCTCTAGCCCCTTCGTGACTGTCATTTCTAGGAGCTCCTAGACACACTTCTGGCTGTTCCCCCCTCTGCTGTTTGTCCCACAGAGCCGTGTGCCTGTCTATCCAGTTTACTTTTCTCTGGAATCAAGTGACAAAGAATCCACTGTCTGTTAAGTGCCTCAAGAACCTTCATTGGCCTGACCTTTTCCTGGGACAGACAGGTTTGGACTTGTGTGTTTATCATGAGCACTGCTGGCTTCTCCTCCTGTTCTTTCCATCCCCTGTCTCTTCCAGAGCAGACAGCCACACACCACACCTTGGGCCAGCCACAAGTTTCTGTGACCTAGAAACCCATTTAATTGGGTTGTCTCTTTACCTATCAGCTTTACCTGGTTCAGGCCACTGATAGGAAAGGAGGGCATGGTTTCCCTCTGGGACCCCTGAAACTGTGACCTTCTGTGGCTTGTCTCATGAGTTCTCATCTTTGGTTAATACATCTGTCCAAGTGGAGAAAGGATCCCAAGGAATCCTTGGCTCTCACTGCCCTTCAGGACCCTGCAGTCTCAACAGCAGCAGGCTTTGTTCTCCTAATGTGTCTTTCTGAAACGTGGATTTAGGGTGGGTGTGATGGCATATACCTATAATCCCAGCATTCAGGAGGTAGAGGCAGGAGGCTCACCACAAGCTTGAGGCCAGCCCGGTCTCTACATAGCAGATTCCAAAACAAACACACACACACACACACACACAACACCCTCAAAACCATGGATTTAACGTCTCATGGTCTTGCCAACTTGGCACTTGTTTTTAGACATCTGAACATTTCAGCCTGGCCTTCAAAAGCCATGGTCATCTAGACCCCACCGGCTTAGCTCCCATGGGTCCCCTCCCATGGTGCTTTGGCCTAGGTCATTTGCTGCTCTTTGGATGTGCTCGACCCTTTCCCACTGGAGCAGCATCTATACCTGGGATGCTTTTAGCACATCTCCGTTTAGAAGCCCTTCCCTGTGTGACCATCTTGGTTGTTCCTTAGTTTGGTACACAGAGGTGCTGTCCCCTGCTCCAGACCTTAATGGCACCCTGCTAGTATACACAGGGCTACTGGCTGCTGCTTCTGCATCTGACAGGGCTTAGGGAAGTGGCCACAGCTACTCAACTTGATGTCCCAGAGTCTGTGTTCAGTGCTCAGTAGGCTCCTGATAAGTGTGTTGACTGTCAGATGGCCTTTCTGTAACCTTTCCTGCTGGAAGTCAGCTTGCCTGATGGCAATATGTGGGTTTTGAAGTCTTTGGAGTACAATTTATAATCTGCTTATATTCAAATGTGAGATCTACATGACAACATTCAATTAGATTCCGGAATCATTTCTGGTGCATTTTAACTTACTTAATATTCATTTTCAGTGGCCCAGGATCCCCTCCCCTGCAGTTTGGCTCTAGATTGCTTTATTTAGGTTGGTCATCTCTTGTAAATAATTCTCTTTTGAGGCTAAAGAAATAGCCCTCCCCTTGATCTCACCTCCGCCCTTGGCAGTCAGGGGTCCTAGTAGTCATTGTTGTCCTTGTGGGCTTTCCTAGACAGCAGCTGTGTATGTGCACACATACGTGTATGTATGTGTGTGTGTTCATATGTGTGTGTACCTGTATGCCTGTGTGTGCATATGTGTGTGAATGCATGCATGTGTGCATGTGCGTGTGTGTGTGTGTGTGTGTGTGTGTGTACTTGCTTAGGGGGAGGGGGCATCCTCAGCTGGTGTGGGTTCCGCTTGTTATTTTATTATTTCTTCTTTTTAATAACCAGATTACTGATGCCAGCAAGTATTAGAAATCAATCCTGACAGTTCCTCTCTGAGCCATAGCAGTTCTTTCCAGGGGCCCTTCTTTGGTAGAACTGCACTGTGAAACAGAGGACTCAGGTGAATCCTCTTCTTAGCACCTGTGACTTTAGCCTATCTGCTGACACCTGTCCCATCTGGTAGCAGACGATGATGAATATTGTTTGGGCCTCTGCTCCCTTGGCCCTCCTCCAAGCCAATGGCCCCTTGGGAGAAATGGTGATGTTGCTGGCGACCACACCTACAGCTCTTGGTGACTTGGACTGGGGACTTTTGAAGACTCCAGTAGGCAAGTCAGATATTTCCCCAAACTTCAGAAGAGGCCAAAAATCCAGGAAGTTCCTGGTGGAAAAAGTTTGTCTCTGGATGTATACATAAGTTAAGCAAACGAAACCCTACCTAGTTCCTCGGGCTTTTTTTTTTTTTTTTGGGGGACCAACAGTGCCCAGTGCACCCACTAAGACCCTTCCCCCAGCACTTTGAACCCTGTCCCATCTCTACGCATGTATCCTCATCTGATTTGGGCACTGTGACATCACTGGAACTCAGCACTTACTGCAGACTTAATGGGAGAGCAGGTAGTTCTTGTTAGGGACAGAGGGCTCTTTGCAGAGATGTGGGCAGGAGAAAGACAACCAGCAAGGGTGAAGAAGTACCCTGGGCCTTAGAAAATGGGGAGGGGCTTACCATGAAAATGGGGAGAGGCTTACCAAGAAAATGGGGAGGGGCTTACCATCCAGGCCCAAGAAGCTGTGGCTGTAGGGCTTTCAACTTCTGTAGAGAGCTCAGAGTGGGTGCTGTAGTGTGGTGTGGTAGTTGTAATGGTCAATTTAACATAATCTAGGATCAGCTGGGAAGGGAGCCTTGGTACCGGATTATCTAGATTAGGTAGGCCTATGGACAGGTCTATGGATGATTGTCTTGTTTACCTGAATTGATGTGGGAAGAACCAGCCCTCTCTCTGTGTGTGGCACCAGTCAGTATAAGAAAGAGAATGTGGGCTGGACATGAGTAAGCATGCATGCCTTCATTTCCTCTCTGTTCTTGCTATTCAAGTTCCTGCCTCCTTCAATGTTGCTAGGATGGATGAACGCTGTTAGGATGGACTGTAGCCTGCAATTGGGAGCTAAAATCAACACTTGCTCCCCTATGTTGCTTCTCATCAGAGTATTCAATCACAGCAACAGACACAAAGCTAGGGCAGGCTATACAGCCCAGCCGTTCCCATTTTTCCACCTTCCAGCTTCTTACTTCAGTCTCCTATGCTGAACTCCCAGGGACGCAGAGAGCAAGGGAGCTAGGTGGACAGAACCCAGAGAGGTGGGCTTTGTGGGGCATCAGGGAAGGGTGCAGAGGGCGGGTTGGGCCAGCACACATGGCATAGAATGCTTGGAGAACATCCACTTTGGACAGTGTGTGTGTGTGTGTGTGTGTGTGTGTGTGTACACGCGTGTGTGCGTGCGCGTGCATGCGCGCCAACTAGGGGTGCGCTGGAAATGGCAGATGGGTCCTTGCGATGGTTATTTTTCTCACAGCTGTGACAAATGCCTGAGAAAAGTCACTTAAAGAAGGGTCTGTTTCGACTCACGATTTGGGGGTACATCCATCATGATAGGGATGATATGGCAGCTGGAGCACAAGGCAGCTGGTCACATTACATCCTCAGTCAGGAAGCTGGGAGAGATGAATGCTGATGTTCAGTGATGGGGGAACGTCTTTCTGTATGTTGCGAATATGTGTTGCTCTGATTGGTTGATAAATAAAGCCGTTTGGCCTATGGCAAGGCAGCTTAGAGGCAGGCAGGAAATTCAAAGAGAGAGACAGGAGGAAGGCAGGGAGAGATGCCAGGGAGCCACCCAAGGAGCAACATGTAATGGGACGCAGGTAAAGTCATGGAACATGTGGCGATACATAGATTAATAGTTATGGGCTAATTTAAGATATAAGAGCTAGCTAGCAAAAAGCTTGAGCCTCTGCCATGAAGTTATAATTAATATAAGTCTCTATATGTTTACTTGGGGGACGGGAGTGGGAGAGATTTGTTCCGACCACCGGCAGGTCGGGACATAGGGAATCTTCCGACTACAGTTCAGCATTCTCTTTTTGGTTCATTCTGGGACCCCAGCATGGTGCTCAAAATTAGGGTATACCTTTCTACCTCAATTAACTCAGTTTAGAAACTCCCTCACAGATATGCTTAGGGGTTTGTCTCCTAGTTGACTCTAGATCTCGACAAATTGACAGGCAGTGTTAACTGTCATACTCAGTAAAGCAGAGTCATGATGCCATCTGGTGTGCCCGTCCAGTCTGTCCTTCGACTGGCCTTCCTAGTTCCTGACCTGGAACCAGAGGAACCCTCCCTGTTTTTATGGTGCTGGAAATGGAAGCTTGTGCCTTCTGCAAACCAAGCAAGTGCTCTACCACTGAGCTCCATTCCCAGCCTGACTCTCTCCCCGTCCTTGCTGACACTTACAGAGCAGCTGGCCACGTGCTAGCTGTTTGCAGATGAGACACCCAGCCTCACTCCATCGTGGTCAATATTGTAGGGGAGAAAGAGACCATTAGAGGCGTTTTATCTTCCTAGAAGTGAGCTGTCTTTAGCACAAGGCACAGGTAGAAGGCACATGCCTAGGGATATTGAAGTGCTTCATAAATCAAAAGCTAATGATTCCTGGGTCTTGTGGGATTTCAAGGCAGGGGGTTGATGGGCATTTGCAGGGGTGGTGTCTGGGTTTGATGGAGGGGCATGATCACCATGCCAAGGTCCTACGTTTGGAGTTAGCTTGTTTTGGACACAGCAGGCTCTGATGGGAGTATTTAAGTCCTGGAGTGTTAGTCATGAGAGCCTGGAGACAAACTGTTACAGAGAGAGAAGGAAGCTTTCCATGTACAGTGACTTCCCTAGGCCTCACAGGGTGTCCAAGCCGGTGTTACCTATTGTCGTAGGAAATCCTTCTAAAAAGCTTATGAGTTTTGCTTCTGCAATGTTAGGAATAGAACTCAGGGCTTTATAACAATGGCTCTGCCTCTGAGCTACACCCCAGCTAAGGGTATAGAGGCTCAGAGATGTCAAATAACTGGCTTGAGGCCACACAGACAGCAAGCAGAGGTCAGGTATTTGTGACTCCCCAGTCCCTGCCCTTTGTCAGCCATGCTGGGACAACCTTGTAGGACCAACTGGAAGTTCTCTTCTCATATGCCTCATGAGAGGCTCATACGCCCTCTAGGCAGACAGGGCGCTTTGTTTTAGCAGCGTCCAAATATCCCACAGCTAATTGCCATAGTGTGCCCAGAGCGCACTGCTGTGTTTGGGGATGATGCTTGAGGGTCATCTCAGGGATAATTAACGGCACCCATCCTCCTTTCTGCTGCTCAGATGAACTCAATTTGGGTGGTTTTCACGAGTCCATTTGGAGGTTTTATCCTAGGCAGGGGTGGGGGGCTAATGGGACAGTGGCAGCCCAGGGTTGTCTGGGTCTTCCACAGCTCAGTGAGTGGACTCACAGAAGCCCTGCTGTGAGAGGCTAAACAGGCCTCCCCAGTTCTTCACAGAGCAGACAGGACAGGCACCTGTGGCCTGTGTGGAGCAGCCTGACCTCTTCCCTCTGGCTTGCTCTGGAAGAGGCCCAGAATCTTGAAAATCTGAGGTGAAAGTGACTGACTGGGTTGCTTTCTAATATTTGAACCTTCCTATAGCAGCTTTTCTCCCCTGAACCCCCACTCAGTCATCACTCACATACCGCCAGTGACAGGGAGCTCACTCCTCCTACCCATGAGCTTCCCGGAGTCCTAAAATTAAGCATATTTTATGAGTTCTGCTGCAGGCCTGACACGTGGGTGGTCAGAGTCCCATGGCTGGTCAGTTCCAGACATGGATACTTTGGTCCATCCCTTTTCCCCTTTGAGCTATGCAGAGGGGAGCGACGTCTGTGTGAACCCCGGCAAGAAAGCGTCACAGAATATTGCCGTCGTGTTGGTCAGCCTAACTGTTGTGTGAGAACCCACTCACTGCAAAGGCCCCAGCCATTCCTAGCAGCTCCTTAAGTGTTGGATCCCGTAAGTTTCCTATAGATCGGATGGCTCCAGCTTCCACCATGTTTCTCCCATGGGGTGACTTGAAGTTCATTGTCATCCTGGCCACACTTCCGTTCTAAATTTCTCTGAAGCACGACACTCAGCAGCAAGCCCAGCTCCCTACAGAGTCGGGTGGCATTCTTAGCATCTTTAACTTGGACATTTGAGTCTCAAGGAAACAGCTCTGCCCCAGTGGCCTGAGCTGGCAGCCCCCTCCATATGACTGACTTTTTTTTTTTTCTCCTCTTGTGGTGCTGGGATTTGAACTCAGGGACTTTTGCATGCTCTACCACTGGACTACATCTCAAGTCCTTGGATTTTTTGGGAGGGTTGGTGGGGAGGTTGCTATGTAGCCAGTCTGACTTTGAACTCACGATCAGCCTATCTTGGCCTCTGAGTGCTGCCTGGGATTATGCACGTACTAGCATGTACTAGCATGTACTAGCATATACTAGCATGTACTAGCATGCCCAGCACAGGTTGACTTTGACCTTGTACTGTCTGGAACCTTAAGTCCTCTTCTCAAGAACCAGATGAGGTCTCTTCCCAGGACCACCATCTATATTTTGGAGACACCTGCCGGAGGCCATCACCACCCTCTAGCCTGGGTCCACTAGCAGCTGTTTGCTGCAGTCTTTAAGTGCTCAGACTTCGGTTCTGTCCCCAGGAAAGGAGGCACACAAGCAGGGCTGTGGTCACCTGAGTGTCCTGGGAAAGCACAGCTATTTCCTGTGTCTCTTCTGCTGTTATTAGGGCCTTTCTTTCCCCTATTCCTGCAGCTCAAGGATACTCTTCCCCCCCTAGATTTGCTGAAGGGAACACACCTAGCCTTGGAGACACAGATCTGGGGAGTAGGAGGTACCTCTCATCCTGCACCCTTACAGGAGGTCAGGCTGTCCACTCTCCATCTCCCGGGGCCATGACTTGGCCACCCAAACCAGTAATGAGATACCAAGGAGACAGCTTTGTCTTTATCTGCCTTCAGAGACCCTTCTCAACCCTGCTCAGTGGCTCAGGATGGAACCAGGTCCCTGCACACTGGATGCCATCTGCCAGTTCATTATTGTGGTACCACGGGCTGCAGGTAGACAGACCCCCACCCCCGCAGGCCTGCCCTAGGCTTCCTGCTTGCTACTGTGGAAAACTGCTCAACTCTTTCCCCTCTCCAGCCTCAGCATTCAAATCTGTAATGTGAGGATGTGATTTGCATCTGCCAGAATGGGCATGAGCTTGAACAAATGTCCTTGTGTGACCTGGTACTCACAGAAGGCTTTGTGTGTTCTCGGGCCTCAGTAGTGGTTTTGCCAGAACTTTCTATAGGGGCACAAAATCAATACTTTCTAGAGTAAGGGATTTAAGGAAAGTGGAGTTGACCCGAGGTAGGGTGGTTGAGGCACAGGTCCCCCAAGGCTACCCCTCTCAGCCACCAAGCACTGGGAGCCTGAGAGTTTTCCACAGGAGCTGCTGTCGCTGCCGCCGCTGGCACTTCGGGTCCTGCAGGAGCTGTCAACTCAGGTCCCAGCTCCAGCGACATTGCAAGTAAACAGCAGTTGTCAGAGTCGATTTAACGTTGATATTTTTATCACATATCAGGGCCTGATGCCATGGCAAGAATGACAGAAGCAGAATGCTAAATAATTTCTCTAAATAATGCAAGTTCCCTGGGCTGTCTGGAGGGAGGCAGAGCCCAGGGAGAGGAGGTCTGCTGACTGGTTTTTGGAATTTGGGTGAGGGACACATTCGGTTCCTTGTCCCCTGGTCCTGTTGCTGACTGACAGCCCTGTGGGGGCTGGTTCCTGGGGGGCGGAGGTGGTTACAGGGCAGTAGCCCGGGAACTGGCCAGGGCAAGGCAGAGAAAGCAGGGCTCATACTCAATAAGGACTTGTTGATTTGATTGCAGAAGAGGGGATGCGCTGAGAGTTTGAGACACGCAGGAGAGAGAAGGGGAGGCAGAGGCTGAGGGAGCCTGAGGAGCAGGGAGAGTGATTGGGAGGGGATGTGGGACAGGAGGAGGCGAGAGGGAGGGAGGCTGTGCAGATAGAGGTGCCAGGAAAGGAGGGGAGGTGGGTGGGGATGAGATGGGATGGTGGGTTGGGGACCCCAGAGGGCTTCAGCAATAGTGCCAGACCCGGTTAGGGTGCCCCAGGGCAGACTCTGTCATTTGTAAAGTTTGCTACTGTACTATCCCTCTCCTGGATCCTCAGTTATTCCTGAGAGGGACCGCAATGCAGGTTAATGTAGACTTGGCCACAAGCGGACTTGACCCATCAGCCTAGCATTCAAAGCCCCACCCCCACCCCCATCCTCTTCTTATTTTTTTGCAACAAGGTCTCACGTGGCCCAGGCTGGCTTCAAACTTCTATAGAGTTGAAGACAGCCTTTAACTCTTGATCCTTTGCCTGTCTCCTTTATGCTGGGGCCAATGTCGTGCAGTGCTAGGACCAGACCCAGGGCTTTGCGCATGCCAGGTATGTTAGGAGAGCCTGCCCCCAGCTGAGAGACATCACGTCTTTTCATCCTAAACCATCCCAGAAGGGACCAGAGAAGAGGATACTCCCCCTCCCCCCGAGAAAGGGCCGCAGGTTTGCTTTCCACTGTCCTGACAAAATATCTGAGAAAATCAACTTCAGAGACAAAGTTTAATGGCATCAGAGGCTGTAGTTGCTGGTCAGGGGCTTCAGAGGTTGTAGTTGTTGGTCAGGGGCTTTAGAGGCTGTAGTTGCTGGTCAGGGGCTTTGCTTATTTGGGCCTGTGGCGGCAGGTACACTATAACGGGAGGTCTCATGTGGTAGAGAAAGATAGCTCACCTTACGGTGGCCGGGATGCAAGAGAGAGACCGGCTGGGATCTCAAAATCCCCTTCAGGGTGTGCCCCCAGTGACGCAACTTTGTCCCACAGAGCCGGCTGGGCTGGAGGCTTCCCCGCTTCCCAACAGGACCTAAGGTTGAGGACCAAGCTTTCAACACAGAGGCATCCGAGGAGCTTAGAAACTATGGCAGAACCCCTGGCTGCGGGGAACTCCAGGCAAATAGGGGCTGGCACCTGAATGTTCCAGCAAGAACATCTAAGGGCATTGTGTTTCCCCAAAGCACTTTCCCTTTTGTGGGGGACTACATCAGTCAGAGGGTGGGGGACTGCCCTGCTTGCTGGTAATTCTAGCACCAGGCAAGGGGTCTGGGATATATTCATGGCTCCCTGTGTGATCATGGCATGAATAAAGAATAAACTGATCATCTTGGAGGGATGGAGACATGGCTAAATGTCCTTGTTCCCACAGCAACTTGTGGTAGACTGAGAACCACAAATCTCTTTTTTTTTTTTTTTTTAATTTTTCAGTAATCTCTGGAGGTGGAGGAGCCCGTGGATCAGTCCCATGTTTAGAAGTGGGAGGGTGAAGCTGGAGCCTGGCCAGCCCTGCTCGGGCTGAGTCCTTCCAATCATATCTGAGCCTTCCAGCCTTCTTATTTTTCCTTCTTTCCTCTACCGTTCTCTCTCTTCTGCTAGCTCGGTCAGCAGAGAAATGACTCCCACGGAAACCTTGTGCCCATCCAAATCCCACCAAGGCTCTCATGCGTCTTAGGTTGTCACATGGGCAGGCTGTGCTGCTGTATCAGCTCCAGTTCCAGTGGTTCTTCCTGGAAGCTCTACTTTAGGAACGATGTGGGGATCCTTGCCCTCTCTGTGCCATGATGCTATTATACTAAGAACACATGGGACCTTTGCCAAGCTAGAAAGTGGCACAGACTACCTCTGCTCACATGTACCAGCCATGATCCAGACAGCATCCCCATTATACTGCAAGGGCGATTAGAAAATTTAGTGGTGCTCGTGTGCCCAGGGAAAAGTGGACGACATGAAATCTGGTAAATGAATTGTATTGGTTCTGTCATACTGCCTGAGAGGCCATCTCTGCCGCCATCTTCCCTTTCTCCCCCGCCAGTCTATACTTCTTCACAGGGTCTCATACTGATTCACCTCTTTCTGCTTCCCCTCCTCATAAGCCATTCCCACTGTATTCTGGAACCCCCGGCCCACGGTACCTAAGTCTTCTTAGATTCCCCCACAGTTTCTCTGAAAGTTCCTGACTCTAGCGGTGCAAACGACTTTCTTTGTCCACACTGTTTTCCCCGGCTGCATGCCTCAGGCTGGGTAGAGTTGGCAGTCTCCTCACACTCCAAAGCCAAGTCTGGGCCCATTAATAACGAGTTCCCCCAAGAGGCTGGTGCTATTTGGCTTTAGCTTTCTTTTTCCTTCCTTGCTGTGGTCACCCACTGGTCTTTCGGTCATGTGTCCTCGTCCACTGAACACATGGCATCTGTTGTGTCCTTTGTCCATATGCCAAAGCTCTGGGACCACATGGAAGACTCATCCAAAGTCCTCATCCAATCTGTCCACTCAGCTCCTCAAACATAGGTCAGCCTCGCTCCACTTTAGGCAGCCATTCCTAAAGTGACATTGAGGTCTTGTTGTCTAGAATTGTTCCTGAAATCCTACAGTCAAACCATAACGCTCTATAGAACTTCTGTTCTGTTTCTTCTAAGAAGTATGTTGGTCATTCTCATGGGGGGCAGGGGTCCCCTTGATTTCTTTACCTTATGATTTGAATATGAATGTTCCCCACGGGCTCATGTGTTCAAATACTTATTTCTCAGTTAGTGACACCATGGGATGCTGTTGAACCTTTGGGACTGTGGCCTAACTGA
>CABHPH010140614.1:32971-49863 GCA_902168325.1 Peromyscus nudipes
ACAGCCGTTGCTCCTGCCTCCTAACCTGGAAAGACTAAACCCTCGACCAACCCAACGGTCTACCTTTTCTCTTCTTCTTTTCCCTTCCCTTGCTCTGTTTCCTTCGCTTTTACTTGACAAATTGTTAAGCGAAAGAACAAGCCATGGGGACTGGGATGTGGCTCAGGTGGTAGAGTTCTTGCCTAACGTGCATAAAGCCCTGGGTTTGATCCCCAGAGCAGCATGAATCA
The DNA here is from genome assembly GCA_902168325.1 of Peromyscus nudipes. NCBI lineage: Eukaryota > Metazoa > Chordata > Mammalia > Rodentia > Cricetidae > Peromyscus > Peromyscus nudipes. Next base: position 33,202 of record CABHPH010140614.1, read on the forward strand.
GGTGTGGTGACACATGCCTGTGTCAGCATTCAGGAGGTGGAGGCAGGAGGATCAGAAGTTCAAGATCTGAGTGAACTGTTCAGTGAGAGAGAAGATGGATTAAATGACCCAGAGCCCAGGCAGGGCCATGTCACCAGGCAGGTGACAAGGACACCTGTTTATTCAGCTTTCAGGAGGTAGAGCAGGGATCTCAAAGGCTATAGCTCAAGAATGAGGTCCATAGACACTTGGCTTGCTTAGTAACTTGGTCATAGATGTCGTATTGATCTGTGGGTCGGAATGCTTGGATTCAAGTTCTGTTTCCGTCATTTCTTAACTATTTACCACCCATAAGATTCATTTAACTTCCCTAAGTTCTTGTTCCTCTCATTTGTTAAAGGGGGTTATAAGTGCCAACCTCACGACCACCAGAATCAAATGAGGTTGGGACTTGTAGGAAGGGTTACTATGTACTTTACAAGTGAGATGAAGGTCTCTTCAGCATCTCTGAGGGACTGGGGTGAGTGGCAACCTGGACAGGCCTGGCTTGGTCCCACACAGAGGGGAGGCAATTACCTCAGGGCAGCTGCTCCCTCCTGAGTCTGGGGAGTGGAACTGCAGGAGGGCAGAGAGTGTCAGCTGGTCAAAGCTCCCAGAGCACTACAGCAGGGGGAAGCTGAGCTTGGACTCAGCTCCTGGGAGCACTGCAGCAGAGGAAAGATGAACTAGACTTGGCTCCTGGCCAGACTCAGGCCTCCTGCCTGGACTAGACCAAAGGTGTGTTCCCGGGAAGAAGGTATGGTTTGGGTGGTTCATGGCAGAACAGGACAGCCAGGCATCATCTTCTAAACCTGGCAGCCTCCTGGATCCCTTCTGAAGCTACACTTGACCTTCTCTGATCCTGTGCCCCAAGCCCCAAGGAGCGCAGTGAGGAGAGACTCAAGCATGGACTGAGAGATTGCATGTGGCTCCCAGGTTTGGAGGAAATAGTTTTCTCTCAAGGCTCCACTCCTTCACCTGCCACTATGGGGCCTTTTCTGCACCTCACAAATGGAGTCCCAGGCCCACCATGCAGGCGGTTTTGCAGGCCAGTGGGCTGAAGAAGCTCAAGCAATTATGAGATCATAAATGCTATGCAAAGGGAAGGAATGACTGGAGACTGGGCTTTGTAAAGGCCTCCAGGGAATCCACACACTGATCACAGGCTGAGTCCTGGGAAACATCTTTTATCCCAGCCTCCAACTGGGGCATGTGAGGTGTGAGTTTCAGGACAGTGGATTCCAAAATAGGGACTTCTCTACTGTTGGGAGTTCCTGGGGTGGAATGAGGGGGGCAGGCTCAGGAGGGAAGTAAGGAAGCAGGAGGCCAGAGGAGAGGGTGTTGGTGACCGGGAGAGCCTAGGAGGGTAGTGGAGGAGGCTGCTGAGCAGGCTAGCTGATGCCAGGACCCAGCCATGCCAGCGTTGTAAAGCGATTGCTTATAGCTGTGTGTTTAAAGCAGTTTACTCATGGTGCCAACTGTTCTTGGATGATTTTCCCTAAATGTTTGATGTTTTGTACTTGTGCCCAGAGGCAGTTTTATGTGGTGGGGGCTCTTCTGTCAATCTGTCATGGTGAGTGATTAGAAGCAGGAAGGAGGTACCTGATGTCCCCTTGAGGGGCTGCAGGAGGTCTGTACTCACAGACAGTTAGCCAGGCAGACAATCTATTGATGAGCCCACCCCCTCGACTGAGAAATCTAAACCCGTGACTGTGGTTGGGTAGGGTGCCCGAGAAACTGCGGTGGTGCCTTTGTCCTCAGGATGCTTAAGATTGGATGAGGTATTCTGCCTCTTTTTCTGGAAGTACACTCACAAGATACAGACCACAGACACACAGATACACACACATAGACACACACAGAGATACACACACACACACACCCCTCCATCCCTGACACACATGAGGCTTGAGTATCGGCTACCTAAAGGCTCTCTGGGATGGTTTTCCATCACTAAACCTATCTGTATCTGGTTATCCCTCACTACTTCGAATTCTTTTCTGCTGTGAGGAGCCACTGACTTTCTTGGAATCTCAGTGGCCGGGGAGAGAGTCATGAGAGGTGGGTAGGCTGTTGGTTGCCTGGCTCCTCTCTGGTTTCTGAGCTGACTGTAGGTGCTGAGTGGCAGCCACCCTGGGCTAAGAGCCAGGACTCACATAGCCTCTGGACAAACCAGAGACTGAATGTCAGCTGCAGAAGGCCAAGCTTGGATCAGGTCTGGTGTGTCTAGTGCCCAAGTCTGGGCCTGGTGGAGAAGGCCTGTGGGATGAATGAATGAGTGGAGATCTGTCAGGGTTTCAGAGTCCAGCTTTTGTTTGTGAGTGGGCTCTTAACATGTAAATGCCCTGGCTCGAGGGAGACCCCCCCCCACCCCCCCCCCGGGCCCCCCCCCCCCCGTTATCCTGAGGCAGGGAAAATAGCCCACCTGGGGCAGACAGATCCAGGTTAGACTCTCAGTTTGTCAACCAAGAAATATGTCATCTCAGTTCCTTCACTAAGGGGTCAGGACGTCTACCTAGTAAAGCTGAGGTATGGTGTAATTGTGTGACATGCAGGAAGCCTACTTGGAAGCAGTGGGTCTGGAGGGATGGAAGGAAGCTGTGTTCTAGAAAGTTCCTGCTAGTCATTGATTTGGCAGGAAATCCATGTGCTGGGACTGTCACACCACTGCTAGCTTGGGAGCCAAGTCCAGCTCTGAGGTCTTGTTCTGCCACCATGGGGTGGGGACAGAGTGGAGGAGCCCTCCATCAGGACAATGCATTTCTTCTTTTTATCAGTCAGTTTTACCTCCCTATGTGTGACTTGGCATGAGCCCTCCTTATCCTTCTCACTCAAGGGACAGAGGTTCTGATGAAGAGATGAAGATAAAGGGGCTTGGGAAGGTGTCACAGATCCTAGGGGGCAGTGGGGAAAGATCACTAAGGGGCTCTTTTACCCAAGGTACCTGCTGGGGACAATTCAAACAAGTTAACTCTCCTGTGCATGGTCCAGAGCTTATATCTGTCATCTATCTCCCCAGAAACTTGGGGGATTTTTTCATGTGAGATATTATTTCCCCATTTTGAAGCTATCACAGGTTCAAAACAGAGATGGGGAGAGATGTATACACCACCTTAGTCCCCGGAGCTCATGTGGCTTCATGGATGGGTGTTGCAGAATATTCCTTTATGTTATGTGAATTGTGTAGCACCGTGATTGGTTTAATAAAGAGCCGAATGGCCAATAGCTAGGCAGCAAGAGGTTAGGCAGGATGTCTGGGGGCATATAGGTCTCAGGGAAGAAGAGAGGTGGAGTCGGCAGCGAGACACAGAGAGAGCAAGATATGCAGAAGGAGAGGTAAAAGCCACGAGCCATGTGACAGCGTGTAGAGGAATAGAAATTTGTTAATTTAAGTTCTAAGAGCTAGTTAGAAACAAGCCTAAGCTACAGGCTGGGTTTTTGTAATTAATAATAAGTCTCCTTGTCATTTTTTTGTGAGCTGGCAGCCCAAAGAAAAATCTGTCTATAGATGGGACGGTCAATAAGAAAAACCAAGTGGCCCATGCGGAGCTTTGGCTCCTGAGAAGTCAGTCACTTCTCCCACAATGTGTTACAAACACTGTAAGCAGTGGGGCTTGAGACACTGGGAACAAGCTCCCTGCTGGACTTCACTGGGGATGGGGGGAACAGCAGATCCCTGAGGGACAGGGCATGGATCCCAGGAGACACTTGGTGAGGTTGTTGTAGAACCAGATGCTGTCCATACTGTCACCAGGTCCAGCTCTCAGGATGCCTTTCATGACGACGTCACCTGATAGCCCAATGGCAGGAAATCATTGCCGCTCTGGGGTCAAGAGTCTGGGATAAAGGTGTATTCTGCCACTTGCTAGCAGTGTAGCTGGGGTAGAAGCCTCTGGCCACTCATTAGCTGTGAGCCTCTGTCAGGAAGTGTACTTGTCTAGCACGTGGGAAGCCGGCTTCTATACGCAGCTGGTGCTTGCCTGGACGCAAGCACTCCAGAAGTTGAGACAGGGTGATCAGAAATGCAGGGTCATTCTTGACGACATAGCCAGTTCAAGGCAAGCTTGACCTACAATGAGACCCCGTTACAAACAAACAAACAAACAAACAAACAAACAAACAAACAAACCCAAACAAACAAAGGAAAGCTGTATGTGTAGACAATGGGTGAGGGCTAAGGAAGGCTTTTCTTTTTTCTTTTTTCTTTTTTTTTCCTGAAAGATGCTCGGGTATTGCTTGTAAATGGGTACCCCAGAAGGTGTAGCATATCATACAAGTGCAGAAACTCATTGCCTGGAACATACATGAACAATGAACAGGCTGCAGAGGTCTATAGGATTCTCCAGTCTATAACGGGGATGTAGGACCTCTTTCTCAAAAACAGTGGATCACTAACCAAAGCACGAAGCCTTCTGGGCACAGAGAGACTGCCACAGGTCATATATAGGTACACAAAGCCAGCCTTGGTCTTGGGGCAGGGGGTTGTTGCAGTTGGGGAGGGCTCTTTCCTCTCATGAGTCTTCAGGAGGCTGGGACTGGGGAAGGCTAGGGGCAGAGAAACATGGTAATGGAGGGTCAAGGACTGCCTCTGCCCTGAGCAGATACAGAGGGACGTTTCCTTACCTCCCATCCAGCGAATTCCCTTCCCACTCCAAAGCCAGCCCAAGGTAATAGTTTTTGACACATTTCATTGAAATATAATAGAATATTTGCATGGCGTTATTAAATAAATAAGGGTTGACTTGAAGCAGTGCTTGTTGGGAAATGTGATATGAAAATTCATTTAATATGAAAGAATGTGGAAGCTTGAGTATATGGTAATAGACTGATTGCAGATAGTATCTGATAACTCCATACAAATACATTTCAGTCACAGTATCTGTCAGCCTGGTCCCCGGCTCCAGAAGCGTACAGGGGTGACCGTATGCGGGACCTCTCTTCTGGGCCAGATTAGAATTAATTAATTGGGAATATTGTGACATTACTTTTGTAATTAAGAAGCACCACTGTTTGCAGTGGCGGTGAGAGGAAGTGTTTACTGTTGTCTCCAATGAGGCAGGAGGAAAAAAAAAAAAAATGAGACGTGGCAAAGCCGCAGCGGAGAGACGTCTGGAGTGGGAAGTTCTATTATTTTTGTCTTCAGCTTTTCTGACTTGCCTATAGTGTGTGGGGCTCCAGATAAGAGGCTGGGTCTTCAGGCCAGGCCAAGGGCAGAGCTTTCAGCACCTCCCTGAAGGTCAAGGGTAGCTTCTCTCTCAGGCTTGCAGATCCCAGGAGGCTGCCCCCAAGCCTGCAGATAAAGGGGGGTGGGTGTCCTCCAGGGAAGCTGTGACATAATGAGCAGGAAAAGCAGAGATCAAAGGTGAGTCAAGGCTAGTGAGCAGTGACACGCCCCTTCCTCTCTTGATAAACCGAGAAATCCATTTGTTCTTGGCCGGGGTGAACTCAGTGAGGCCAACGCAGTCACTTCTGGGCATCTGCAGAGGGGCTAGAGAGGGAGGAGAGGTGCCCATATGCTGGCCTGTCTCCCAGTACACGACCCTGGGAGTTTGCTTGTCTTTCTGCCTTTTCCTTTCCTGGGGAGAAAATGGAAATAATTTCCTTTGAAACGTGACATTTCCTAATCCGGCGCCCGGCCTGGCTGACAGCAGGATTAGTGTGCTCTGGCTGCCAAGCCTGGCTGGCCATATGCAGGCACCTCCCATGGGGCTGCGGTGGCCAGAGCCAGCCCCCTCCCCTGGCTCTTCTCCCATCCGCAGGCTGGTCTCAGCTGTCCCATCCCCTCCATCTACACATAGGGGACTAGTGAGCTGGAAGCCAGCTCTGGGGGCCCCTTCCTAACCAAGGGACTGAGGATCTGTGGGATGGGTTCTTGCATCCATCTAAAACTGTTAGCATTGTTCACCAAAGGGAAGGCAAGGAAGCCAGGTATTGGCAGGTAGAGTTCCATCTTGACTCTGCAGGGACTCACAATGGAATGTGGGGCACTTCAGGACCCCTGTCTGGGCTCCAGTCTTAGCTTCCAAAGACAATGTTGCATAGGTAGCATTGACTCCCTTGACTCCCAGAAGTCTCTGATTGTATAATTTTTCTCAAGGCACTCTCATTAATAATATAACATTGTATTTATTTATATATTTATTTATATATACATATATGTCTATAATAGATAATATTGAATAAATAAATAAATTGGTGGTTGTTTACTAAGCAAAGCGCTCTTCTGGCTTTGCCTCGCCTTCTCCACAACTGTCCTTTAAGGTGTTCAAAATGGGCACTTTGCCCCAGGGTCTCTCCTAAAAGATGTGCCAGACAGACAGCACACTTACCCTTGTGCCCTGGAGCTGCTTATCAGAATGCATGATGTCCGTGCATTGCAGCATTCTGACAGGTGGGTACCACCCTCTTCCCCCTCATAGATGAAGAAGCTGAGGACCAGAGAGGGTACGGCATGTGCTCAGATTAGCACAAGCCAATTAGAACCCAGATGGGTCCAGTTCCCAATGTCCTGTCACTCAGCTGTCTCTCAATGTTGTTGACCTATGAACCACTCTTCCCTATTCCACACAACCCTCTGCCCAGTCCATGAACTCTTGGATTTGTGCTAACAATCCTGGCTGGGTGTAAGTTTAATTAATAAAATATTTAAATTCCATTTATTGATTTTGTGTGTGTGTGTGTGTGTGTGTGTGTGTGTGTGTGTATGTGTGTGTGTTTTCTCCACAGAGCACATGTGGAGGTCAGAGGACAACCTGAGGGAGTCATTTCTCTCTCTCCTTCTACCATACAGGACTGGGAGTCGTTGAATTCAGGTCTTTAGACTTGGCGGTCAGTGTCCTTATCGGCTGAGCCATCTTGCTGGCCTGTGTGGAGTGGTGGTGTAGTGTGGCCCTTAGCTTTACAGCTAGGTGGCTTATGTATTGTGAGCTCCAAGACTGAGACCTTGGGAGGTCTCCCCAGACTCAGAATGCCTGACCTGTAGGCTGTGTCCATGGGTCGAGATGAAAGCTGAAGGCAGTGTGGACAGCTGTTCAGAGGGGGCTGAGTAAGGACGTCAAGCGGTTTTGCATGAGGCTGGAAGCTTCTTTCCCAGCCTTTGAGATTAAGAGAAGAACCCCAGGGAGCCCAGGCTTTGTGCAGTGAATAAATAGCACGGTGCAGCCAGGAGGGAAGCCCGGAGGTCCAAGCTTCCTCTGCCAGGGTGTTTCTCCTATCTCTGGCCTCATTGTCTAAAGCTGCCCATCACAAATTGAGACTCCATGGGTCTTTTAGAAGTATTTTGGGGCCCTGAGGAAGAGGGAGGGAGTTTCTGTCCCCACCTCCCTCCTTCTTCCCCTCCCCCTCCTTACTAGGTGTTGTAATGGGGTTTGAAGCCACAAGCTTTCTGTGTAAGGTGGTTGGAGAGTTTGTGAGGCGGGGGAGGGCAGGGAGTTGAGGGGGCTGGTGGAAATAAGCCTGCAGAGTAAGTGAGGGCCCTGCCTTCCGTGTCCAGTGCAAAGTGCCCAGAGTGAGATTCGGAATGACAGATGGGGGGAAAAGGGTGTCTTGCGAAGGACCCAGCGATGAGAAGACAGCTTGGTCTGAGGCTGGCTTTGCGGGAAACTTATGCGAGATCAGAGTAGCAAAGCCGAAAGCTGGAAACAAAGTATCTAAACTCCCGAGGACTGGAACGGCTGGGCCCACCTGAGATCTGAGTGAGTAGAGCGTGGCCCACTGGGAACATCCATCCCAAAGTCTGAGGTGTCTTGGGTGACTGTTTACAGGGACTGCTTCCCCTGGGAGCATTGTCCCACTGCACCAAGCTGTCCCTCATGCTCTTCCTTCCGTCCAGCGCTTTCTCCTCACTGTCTCTTCACTGCCTCTTTCTTAGCATCTCCGCCCCTCCCATCTCCCTCTCTCTTTCTCTCCCTCCCCTATCGATCTCCCGACCTCTGCATTAGCATTCACAACCTCCGGCACCAGCCACTTAGGCCAGAAAGACAGCTCCTTGGAAACACAATTGAAATATTTTTATAAATGACCAGCGGAGTTTGAGTGACATGCCCTTCTTAGGCTAAATAAAATTAAAGTTAAACCCTCTAAAAAATACATGAGCCAAACATCCTCTGCACATTTCATTATGCAAATGTGGCTGTCGGGGCTGCACAAATTAGCCCGCCTTTTGAAATCGGCTGCTGCTGCCTCCTCTTCTTTTTCCATTCCTCTTTTCTCTCCCTTTGGGTTGTGAGCGAAAAGGCTTTGTGGTTTTCGGCTGACAGCTGGAGTCTAGGGGAACAGGGCGGCTGGAGGGTGGGGACCTGCAGACTCCTTATTTCTTCTTTGTCTCATTTTTTCCTTTCTTTGCAGGTGAAGGCAGTGTGTGTGTGTGTGTGTGTGTGCGCGCGCGCGTGTGTGTGCTTGGGGGGAGGTGGGAGGGACATGAATACAGGGTATCTCATCCTTTCTCTTTCCAAACTGCTTGGCAGGGTCTGGCCAGGAGAGGTCAGCCTGGGGTTGGGAATGGGAACTTCCAGGATTGGGAAGGGTACTCAGAAACCCCTTAGTCTGGGGGCTGTGGCTGCCGCTGGCCCTGACAACAGATGACCCTGACCTCAGGTCCAGGCACTCCTCCCCAGGGTCTCAAGTATACACATCATGGCTTTCTTTCTCTTTGTTTATCTAATCCAGATGGCCCCTGAAGAACATAGGTGGGCCTCTGGGCTTGCCCGGTGTCTAGGAGGGTCACAGCTCCTCTGATGGGGACATTAGGAAGGAGGAGGATGCATATTGGGATAGACAGGTACCCAGGCCACCAGGGACTGTGATCTGTAGAGACAGCCCTTTCTAATACTGTCTTGAAGTGAAGTGTCAGCCTGACTCAACTACCCCACCCCTGAAGGAGGAAACACTCCAGGTTACATGAGGATCTAGAGTTTCCATGTTTAGACATGTCTAAAAGTGTTTCTAGTTACAGCCAACAGGTGTAGGGACTGAGGGCAGAGTGGGTGTGGCCAGGGGGCCAAGGCCCTGGGTTTGATTAGAGCTCTTCACTGCTCGGTGGTGTCCAGTGAGTGGGTGGGCTGTTGCAACATAATGCTGTGATCTGGGTAACTCATAAACAGCAAAATGTACATCTCTCCATTTTGAAAGTTCAAGATTTAAGAAACAGATCCAGGTATGTGTTTATAGATGTGTATATTCATTTGTATGTTTTTTTTTTTAAATCTCTTCCTTATATTTTTCTCTCAACTCTCTTACATTACTAACTGATGTCACTAAATCCATCCATCTTCTTACTGCTGGCTGCCATAGGCTGTTTTGCCCCGAGCGCCTACCAAATGCTGCTTTTGTTCCCCTGTGTGGATAGACAGTCATGCTTCCTGGAGTTCCTTGTAGGGACAGTTTGCAATCTAAGTTCTCCTGGGTGGTATGAAGAAGTTAATCGGAGGTTGTGTGTCCTGGAAGATCTGTTGGGCCTTGGTTGGTTTCACTTAGAGCAACAGGTAGCTGTTGGGGTCGGCTCTGCCAGGGTCCCTCCCCTGCCATCTCTGTGGGCTTCTGTCTCCTCGATATCTTTCCCAACACTTGTTGGTGTGGTGGCCATGCCGATGGGCTGCCCTTCACTCTCTTCGCACAGCTCTGATTACTGTGTGATTGTACAAATGTCTTTTTCACGGACCTGCTGGGAGTTCCACCTTACATAAATCACTGGTCATCGTTTTTGCCCTTCCTCGGCTGTGTTTTTCTTGCTGATTTCAACAAGTTCTTAAAATATACTGTCTCCACATGTCTTTGTTTTAGTCGTGGGTTTTGCGGGTCACCTAGCTGCCGGCTGACTCTGTAGTGTCCTTCTGGGAACAGAAAAGCTTTGCATTTATTCTAGTCAAATACATCATTTCTTTTTTGTCTTATAGTTTGTGCCTTTTGGGGTCTTATTAAAGAAGTCATCTAATAATAAGGTCACATAGCTACCTTTTACATTCTCTCTTTAGCTTTATAGTTTTGCATACCATATTTAGGGGCCTAATTGTTCTAGGATAGTTCAAGTTTTACATGCTAGAAGGAGAGACATACAGTGTTTTATTAAAATCTGCATGGTAAATTATGTTTTCATTGAGTAAACTATGTTTTCCACCAGTGCCCGATGAACTCACCTGCATTCCATACGCCATCTAAAATACTCTCTCATCCATATGAACTTTTTTTTTTTTTTTTTTGGTTTTTGGAGACAGAGTTTCTCTGTGTAGTTTTGGTGCCTGTCCTAGATCTTGCTCTGTAGACCAGGCTGGCCTCGAACTCACAGAGATCCACCTGGCTCTACCTACCAAAGTTTTGCTTTTCTTTTCTTTTTTTTTTTTTTTTTTTGTTTTGTTTTTCGAGACAGGGTTTCTCTGTGTAGCTTTGTGCCTTTCCTGAATCTTGCTCTGTAGCCCAGGCTGGCCTCGAACTCACAGAGATCTGCCTGCCTCTGCCTCCCAAGTGCTGGGATTAAAGGCGTGCGCCACCGCCGCTGCCACCACCACCACCCAGCATGAACTTTATACAAATGCTCCTGGGCTCTCACTTTTGTTCTGTTGGCTTATTGGTTAGTACCTGTGTCAGTACTATAATTTCTTAAAAAAATAATAATACTCGCAGTGGTCATGAGAGGGTCCACACTCAGTTCTTTCTTTCACTGAAGTGGTAGGATTGCATTTCCCTGTCCACTTGGAGTCAGACACGCCTGTGTGACTCAATTCAGACAGAGACATGTGAGTGCAAGCGATACCTGTCACTTCGCGGAGGATGCTCTCCGAGCCGGTGTGTAATACGCCGTGCCCTCTTACCCGCCACGACAACCCATGCTGCTCCCGGCCAGGGAGGATGCTGCCAGCTGGAACCCGCGGAACAGTGAGAAAAGCGCAGTCTTCCAGCACCCGTGAGGGACATGGAACACCTGTGAAGGGGTCTCTGGTGTCTCAGCTGATTGCATTTGGAGGCTTTTGATTCTTTTTTCTTTCCTTTTTCTTTTTTTCTTTTTTCTTTTCTTTTCTTTTCTTTTTTTCTTTTCTTTTTTTTTTTTTTTGGCTTTCCGAGACAGGGTTTCTCTGTGTAGTTTTGGCACCTTTCCTGGAACTCACTCTGTAGCCCAGGCTGGCCTCGAGCTCACAGAGATCCTCCTGCTTCTGCCTCCTGAGTGCTGGGATTAACGGCGTGTGCCACCACCGCCCCGTGGCCTTTGTTTCTGTAGCAAAATATTGCCTAGCCTAACCAAAGCACTTGTCATGGTCTGGACTCATTCTAGTAGCTCATAAAGGCATGTTTCTCCTTTTAAAATAACTACTTCTTTGCGGGTTTTCTTCTTACATTTAATTAATTAATTAATTAATTGACAGGATCTCACGTAGCCCAGGCTGGCCTTAGAACTCACTGTGTAGCTGGGGCTTGCCTTGAACTCCTGATCCTTTTGACTCATCTCTCGAGTTCTAGATTATAGGTATGCAGCATTCTTCTATTGTGGAATTTGTTTGCTAATCCTCCAAGATATTGTAGCTGAAAGCAAAAAATCCACCTACCCAAGGAATTTGGGGCAAGAGTGTTATAGAGGCAGAGACCGCTTCATGTTGCTGAAATACAAAGATTTACTTTTTACAGCAAACATTATTTAAAAACAAAAAGACATTCTCACTGCATAGCCCAGGCTAACCTGGAACTTACGTGCGGTCCTTCTGCCTCACTCAGCCTCCTGCTTACTGGGGTTACAGACCTGGGTAGCCATGCCTGGCTAAGCATCATCTTTTAAAGTCTTCGCAGGTGCCACCTCTCCAGGTGCTGCAGTGGTCTCCAACACACTTCGTGACTCTCTTGCCGCTTTTCCGGCGATTCCCCTCTCTTCTTGATTTTCATTCTCTGTCGTCCTCCCTTTTGCGTGGACAACAACAGGTTCCCTCCGAGTCCCACGTGGAGAGGAGGAGGAGGAGGAGGAGGAGGAGGGGTTTTCCCTTCACCCCAGCTTTTGGTGCCACTGCCACTGAGGCCTTCAGAAGGTTCACTCTTATTCCACACTTGTCAAGATCATCTTCCCAGCGGTGACAGTTCTCCCCTAAGAGCAATGGCGATGCCGGCTGTGAAGACGATACAGAATCATCCACTTTGTGACATATAAAAGAGGCCGGGAAACTGGACAGCTCTGGAGCAGGAGAAGGAAGGCACAACTCAGATAATGTGTCCTACATCACAGACTAGTACATTTCCTGTGGATACGTGATAGAAAAGTAGAGGAAGGGACAGTCAGATGGCTCTGAGGGAGAGAGGTGCTGGCTGCCAAACCTGACAGCAGGAGTCTGACTTCTGGAACTTGCATGGCAGAAACAGAGAACCCACTTCTGAAAGTTGTCCTTGGACCTCTCTGAGCACGCGCACACTAATAGGTAAATGTAAAAGTATTGGAAAAAAGAAGAACAAAAGTCCAACCTCTGTTTCCAACCTTAGTAATACAAGCAGAACATGCACATAAGCCGGCAGGCTCGATTGCGCTGGGAGGCAAGCGCTTGAGCTTCTGGTCGTAGGCAGAGTTTTAAGAGAGGGTTGGCTTTTTGTCTCTGTAACAAAACCTGCGAGAAACCAAACCTGCGAGGAAGAAAGAGATTTCTTTTGGCTCACAGTTTTATAGGTTTTGGTCCATGGTCACCTGGCCTCATTGCTTTAGGGCCTTTGGCGGTGAGATGCAGGGCATCCTGGCGGAAACCCTTGGGAGGGAAGACTGGCTCACCTCATACTGGCCTGGAAGCAAAGGGGGGGGGGGGGCTCCTGGTGTCCCAGTACCCCTTCAGGACACAGTGGTCTCCAGTTCCCCCAGTGACCTAACTGCCTTCCTCTAGCCCTCTCTCCTAAGAGTTACTTCCTCCTAAGGGCACCACAGGTGGAGATGAAGGTTTTAGCACACAGGCCTTTGGCCGACATAGAAGATCCAAAGGCTAATTAATAAAGCCGGCGACTTTAGTGTACATGAGAAGAAAAAATTTGCAACTCTAATAAAGTGTTCAATAAATCAAGAAAAACCCAGAAAGCAAACACTTGAATAAGCAAGTCCCTGAGGAGGGAAAAAAATGATATACAGAAAAAGCACTCAGATTCATAAACTGAAAACTAACTTCAAAAATCATCCAGGAATTTCATTCGAATTATACTAAGTTCACAAATTAATTTGGTGATCGTTTTTTTTCTATGAATTTTCTTCAGCCTTACTTTTTAATAATTTATATTTTTAAAAATTGTTTGCATTTTTAGGTAGGCTAATTTCCAAGTACTTCATACACATACATACATACATACATACATACGTGTGTGTGTGTGTGTGTGTGTGTGTGTGTGTGTGTGCTGTAATTAACTTTGTTTTTAACTGACTGCTGAGAACAAAAGACAGGCGAACTTTTTTCTTTTTCCAGCTAAGCCTCCTCTCTCTTGCTCTTGCTCTTATTGCCTTTTTGAGTGTTGGCATCACACACAGGTGGGGTGACAAGAAAGGAGAAAGTCCTTAGGTGACTGACACTGCCGCAGGGGAGCTGTGGCAGCAGGGTACTAACTAGGGACCATTTCCCTGGAACCTCCTCCTATGAACGAATCTCTCAGTGCCCCACCTAGCATGGGATCAGAGAGCTCAGCTAACATTGGTCCATGAGTTGGGGGTAGAGTTGGAAGCAGGCAGTTTGGTCAATGAGTATGGTTTGGATGTCCATTGCATGTGGTTGTCGGTCCTCAGACCAGGGGTTGATCTCCTTGCCCCACATACTGGCAAGCCCAGGCTGAGGTTTTTCTGGGGAGGCAAATCTTGGACTTGTGGTGACAGGGTTGGGTCTCTGCCTCTCCAAGGCATGACTGGGTCTCTGGAACACCCCAGATCTTCTTCCCACTCCGGGAGGAATGGAGCCAGACAGCAGAGTCCCTGAGCAATGTTAACTGTAGCTAGAACATTCTGTGTGGTGTTAGCCACAGGCCATGGTGTTTGGCTAAGCTTCGAGGGGCATCCGTGTTTACCACATGCATATGCCATCGCTTTTGATGTGAAAATAATTCAGAAAGAGAGGAGGGGGGGAGAGAAAGGAAGGGAGGAAGGGAGAGAGAGACTACATAATTGAGACTCAGTGGAAGAAACCTGCCAAGAGTCAAATATCCAGCTGGTAAGAGAGAACTCATATGGAAATAATCAAATTCTTTTTCCACCAACAAAGAGAAAACTTGAATCTCCATTTTCCCCCTACACGGGGTATTGAACTTCCTTATGGCAGTTTACTGGTGAAAAATGAGACCAGAGCATTAAGATCTATTTTGTTATCGAGGATAGCTGATTCTTGAGTTTCTGGAACGGCTCCTGCTTCCTGCTCCCATCATGCCTGCTGTAGGGATGCCGGGATTACAAAAGTGTGCCACCATGCCTAGCTCTGCACAGGTTCTGGGGATCCGAACTCTGGTCCTCACACTTGCATGGCGAGCACTCTACACACCGAGCCATGTCCCTAGCCTCCAGCTATTTTTTTTAAATATAAATATATTGGTATGTTTACTTTATAATCAGCCAACTTAGTAAACCTTGTTGTCATGTATAACATCAAAAAGTTGGTAGTATTGTGTTTTCCAAGTAAGGAATCGTACGTGTTGAAAAATGCTGAGTATCAACATTGGGATAATGTCAAACGATCATTCTGCATTAAACGTTGTTGCAGTTATTGCACAGAATATCTTCAGTCCTTTCCATCACTCACTGCCACTTCATAAGCGGCTTTACAAAGTCCAGTTTGTGTGTGAGTTTCTCAAACGTCCATCCAGTGCCCATGAGGTGGCCTCTGAATCTCCTCATTTGATCTATCACTGTGCTGAATCTCTAGATGGCTTAAATATATAACCGTTCTTGAATTGCTGGAGAAATTTAATTTGGCTATTTTTTTCATGTACTGTTAGTTTCATTTTCTAGAATGTTTTGTTGTGGTAGTCATAAGTGGTATTGGATTACCTTTCTTTTCGTGTTGTTATATTTTGATGTTACTATCGTGTTGCTCTTTCTCTCATCTATTGTGCGTGTGCGTGTGTGTGCATGTGTGTGAGTCTGTGGGTGTATGCTGAGGCTGGATGGTGAGGTTGGGTATCTTGATGACTTTCCACTTTGCTGCTTGGAAAGAGGCTCACTCACTGAACCAGAAGCTTCCCCGCTTGGCTGTGCTGGCGGACCAGCGAGCTACAACCATTAGTGCTGGGGCTAGAGGCACATACAACCATGTCCGACTTTTAACTAGCACAGTGGAGATTTGAACTCAGGTCCTCATACTTGCAGAGCTCTTACTCACTGAGCCATCTCCCTAGCTCCCCCCCCCCCCCCCCCCGTTTCTTTTCCTCGAGACACGGTCTCCTGTACCTGAGCTGTAAGCTTGAACTCGAGGCTAACTTTGAACTCTTGATCCTGCTGCCTCGGCCTCCTGAGTGGTGCATTTGCAGACATAACGCAGAGTTTCTTCTCTTCCCCTCCTCTTCTTCCTCCTCTTCCTCTTCCTCCTCTTCCTTCTCTCCTCTCCCTCTTCTCAACTTCATGTTTGTTCACAGGCAGAGTCTCACGATGTAGCTAAGACTAGCCTTGAACTTGGGCTGCAGCCAAAGGTAACCTTGAATTTATGAGCCTCCTGCCTCAGTTTCCCCAGTGCAGAAATTATAGGTGTGAGTTCCTCATACCCACTTTACGCTATTTTCAGTTGTTAAAAGGTTAGTCTCCTTGTCCCCACCCTTCGGTGCACACAGAAGGAGTTTACACAGCACCAGGATTCTTTGTTTCTTAGGACTTGGTTAGAATTCTTCCATGGTGTCACGTCTGGGCCTCGGGGCTCTTCCAGGGAGGGCTCAAGCATTTTGACAGCTGTTCTTGGTTTCTGTAGAAAATCCTCTGTTAAATTGTCTAACTGCACCGTGGTTAGTTTTCTTGGTTTGTATTTTCCTGCAAGTGTATCACTTTGTCCAGGTTCTGAAACTGATCTGTGTGAGTCAGGTAACGTCACATCCTGTTTTACCTTCTGTCACTTTCTACACTTGTTTCCCCCCCCCAAATGCTTTATTATTTAGAGATGGTTCTGTTTTCTGTCTTCGGCTGGATGAGATCAGCGAATAGTTAATATCTATTTTATTGACTGAAGAAAGCATGTAATCGCCTTTTGGATCATGTGTTAATTATGTAACCCTCTCATTTAACTCAGCATCCAAGTAACCAGGGCTTTCTGCCTAATTTTTGTATTATTGTAAGTCTGTTGTCTTATTTTCTACCTTCTTGAGTTCAATGCTTATTTGTCTTCGTTTATTTTTGTCTTACTTTGTAATTTTACTCTTTTAGCAGAGGTTCTGACAGAAAATATTTTTACCAGGGTTATTTTAAAAGCATTTTCAAATTTCAGTTTTGATTTCCTTTTTTTCCAAGTGCTGTTTACAGGAGAGAATGAAAAGTTCTGAGTGAAAAGGTTTTATTTCAAGCTTCTATTTTTATTACATTACACCCTCAGAATATGGCCCCTCTAAGTTTCTAGTTTCTGGAGTATACTGAGGTTTTCTTTGTAGCCGAAGGGTTTCAGAGTTTGAATTTCCTATTTTGAGGGCTTTTGAGCTGAATACATACTCTCTCTCTCTCTCTCTCTCTCTCTCTCTCTCTCTCTC
>CABHPH010140615.1:9458-54164 GCA_902168325.1 Peromyscus nudipes
CCCTCCCCTAGCCACAATACCCCTCACCAGTTACCAATGCCCTCCCCAGCCTCAATCCCTCTCACCAGTTACCAATGCCCTCCCCAGCTTCAATACCCCTCACCAGTTACCAATGCCCTCCCCTAGCCACATTCCCTCTCACCAGTTACCAATGCCCCACACCCCACTACCAACCGCTTGTCCCAGTGATCTAAGCTCCCCTCTGGGAATCAGAGACAAGTTCTCTCAGCTTTTCCACACCAACTCCAAAGATTTGTTACCAACCATCCCTTTCACCATTTACCAAAAACCTCCCCAATTGTCCGTGTTCCCAAAATGTCTCAATTTCAAAGCCAACCTGGGTACCCCGGGGAAAGCTATTCTGGTATAATGGCAGCCTTTCAGACTATATGTTCCCCAATCCAACCAGACCCAGTTTTTTGGTGGCAATAGTCTCCCAACTGACCTTATATAGCCAATCTGAATTCTACTGGCTCCTCTCAAGGACTTGTCCCCCGAGGGCTGCATATCTGCCTATAATGGTGGGCATAAGTCTGGCCACTGCCTAACTGGGACAGCTATGGCTGGAGGTGCATTCTGACCTCACATCATCACTGTTCTATTACATTTTGCTTCTCCATTCCCTAACTGCCTTTCTTCTTTCCTAACCAAACAAATCGACAAATCAATAACCAAACTTTTAATCAGCTCTTCCTCAGGCATTACCAACCTCTTGCCATGGAAGACGGCATTATTTCCTCATCTGGCCCACAAACATCTCATCTGGGCATTGGGTCAGTTCCTTGATGGCCTCCAGGAAGACTCTTGGCTTCTGCAAACACCCTTCCACAAGCCAGACAACTTGAACGAGGCAATCACTGATCTATGACTTCAAGGGACCTTCCAGCTTCTGAACCCTGAGTTTACTGAATTCTGTACCTTCCTTCTGACCCTCTTACTCTTCCTGACTCCTCCCTCACTGGTCCCACTTTCAGTTATGTTAGATTAGTGACTCCCATTTCCTCCATCTTCACTCCTAATTAGCAGGAAGCAGCCAGAAAGAAAGGTGCCCACTTACTCAATGCCTAACGACTCATTAATAAAACAAAGGGTAGAAATGAAGAGTTCTAGCAGGCCCGAGGGAGCAGCAACCATGGATGGTGCCAACAGGTGTTGCCTTTTACCTTTCTCCTCTCTCTAAACCATTCCTGAAGCTAGCCACCAAGGTCTGTTTCCTTATTTGGCCACTGACTCATTCCTGAGACTGAACACCAAGGTCCAGCTATCAAAACATCAAGGTCCTGCAATTAAAATTCATTATTTTGACTAACTTAATCAAAATACCCAATCAGAACTTACTGACACATCCTAACTCATTCTAACACAGATCTCCCCTTTCCTCCTCTTTAAATCAACTTTGCGTTTGCAAAGCCGTTTGCTGCTGTTTCTGCCCAGTTCAGATTCAGCCACCTTGTCTTTTTGCCTTTCTTAGGACCTCGTTGCATTTGGTTTGTGCTTGGAAAATGGTGTTTGGGTGTGGTCTGTGCCTAATCTGGGGTCCTGGGTCCCTTCAACATTGCCCTCTCCAAGGATTCAATCTGGGGTTTCTTGGGAGAGTAAGAAAATCTCTCCAGCCCACAGACTGCAAATTTAATGTGGCCTGCAGAGGTGTACAAAGACCGGAAACCACCAAAGTGAAGACACTCTGGTAGATAAAAGGCACTGTCCAATTGTCTTAGTTATGGTTTCTGACCATTGGCAACTCGGGCAGGAAAGGGCTTATTTTACTTACACTTCCATATATCATAGGCCATCACCTAGGCTATCCAGGGCAGGAACCTTGAAGCAGAGACTATGAAGTGCTGCTTACTGGCTTGCTCCCCACAGCTTGTCCAACCTGCTTTCTTATAGCAGATGTGAGAAGGCCCAGCTCACAGAGTGGTGACATCTCTGGGCACATCAGTCATCAACCACTAATCAACAAAATGCCCTACAGGCTTGCCTACAAGCTGATCTTGTGGAGCCCTTTTCTCGGTTGGGGTTCCCTACTCTCTGATGACTCCAGCTTGTGTCAAGTTGACGTAAAACTAGCCAGCACAGCAACACAGACTCGGAAGCAGCGTATGCCGTAGGAGACACGAGACTCCACAAGTTCTCCTTGTCTTCTCTCCCTTCAGTGCATATGACTGGCAGTCTTCAATTTTCTAGAAAGTACCCTCTCCAGCACTTCATCGTTTTTAAAAATCTGCTTTAGCCCTTAGGATTCCCTTGTTAGTATAGTTTTAACAGTGTTTTTGCTCTATTGTACTTTGTTTTGTTGTGGTTGTTATGTGTGTGGATTATACGTGTGTACATAGTACATGCATGGAAGTGTGCAGGTCAGTGTGCTCATGCACATGCATGCAGAAGCAACAGCAGAGCATTGGTGTCTCCGTCTTCCACTCTCTGCATTGTTGCCTTGAGACAAGGTCTCTTACGGAACTCCAATCTCTGTTCTGGATAAGCTGACTGGCCGCAAAGTTCTCATGATCCACCTGTCTCCAGGCCCAGTGATGGGGCTACAAACGCATGTATGCATGCCTCACTTCATACATGGGTGCTGGAGGTGAGCAGCCAAGTCTTCATGCTTACAGAGACATCTCCCTCGCTTACTTTACTGCATATAGTCCACCATGTTTTTGTTTTCTATTTCCTTTCATATATGAATCTAATTTTGTGTACTTTTCAAAAAATTATTGGCCAATCCATTTACTCCTCTGTACTTTTTCTCCTTTTTTCCCCCATGTTTTCTCCATTTCTTTCCCCTTTCCACTACCACATTAGTGGTACCTTTATATAACTTTGACATTCTTGAACACTCTACTGCCATTATTTTTATTCCTCTTCTTAAATTTATCTAATTTTGTTGTCTAGCTTTTCATTATTAGGAATTCTTCTACTGTAGTTTTTTTCTTCTTTGTTCCTAATGGCTTGTTCTTTCCTCTTCCACTGCATGGCATCCTTCTCTTCTTTTCCCTCTCTTCTGGGTAGCCTTCTCCTCCTCCAAGTCCACAGTTGTGCTTTCTCCCATCTGCTCACTATTTGCACACTTACTCTGGATAACTCTTAACTTCACGGCACATTCCCCAGTTGCACTGTTATTTTCTGTGTGATGCATTATTTTGCTTTAATCAATTTTAACTGCTTTTCTGTATCTTCTATGGTTTGGTGTTGGCACTATTGCAGCTGTTGAGTATTTCCTCTCTGGATGGTATGAGGATGTAAGTCTTTAAGGGTAAACTCCTCAATGAGAAGCTCCCCAAGTAAGATGAGAAGAGAAATGCAGACCGACAGATGCAAAAATATAAGCATAAGGACAAAAAATAAGTAGACAGACAGACAGACAGACAGACAGATAGCTTCTGCACAGCAAATGAAGCAGTCACCAGAGTAAAGGAACTCCCTACAGAATGGGGAAAAACTTTACCAACTGCACATCACACAGTGTATTGATATCCATGATATATAAAGAACTGAACCAATTAAACCCCCAGAATGAATCATCCAATCAGCAGATGAGCAAGTGAGCCAAAAAGACTTCCCAAGAGAAGAAATATAAATGGCTAGCAGACATGGAAAAGTGTTAACATCCTTAGCCATCAGAGATATTGAAATTAAGACTTCTTTGAGAATCCATCTCATTCCAGTCTGAGTGGCTATCATCAGGAAAGTGGATGACAACACATGTTGGTAAGGACAAAGGAAAAGAAGGGCCCCTGTACCCTGTTGGTGGGAGAGAGCCTGGTCCATCCACTGTGGAAATTCAGTGTGTAACTTTAAAAAAATAGCATCAACAGATGTGGCCATATCACTCTTCCAGATAATCCAGAAGGACCCTAAGTCAACATACCTCAGAAATGATTACACAGCGTGCTTATTGTTGCACTATTCACAATAGCTAGGAAAATGAACCAGGATAGACATCCATCCATGGATGGATGGATAGGTAGATAGATAGATAGATAGATAGATAGATAGATAGATAGATAGATAGATATAAAAATAGGCAGACAGATAGACAGTTAGGATATGTACATATGCACAAAGGTATTTTATACAGACATAAGGAAAGACGAAATCATGACATTTGCATGAAATGGGTGAAACTGACACTTATTATGCTAAGCAAAATAAGCTGGCCTCAAAAAGATAATGCCATGATTTTATATGCAAAACCTAGATTTAAAGAACATATATGTTTAAAATTGTATGGTATGCAGCCTAGAGGGAATATATACATTGTATATAACACAATGTTGAGCACACCATGGTCAGACAAATCATGATAGTTATTATTGCCAGGAACAGTGGCACTTGCCTATAATCCTAGTGCTCAGGTAAACCTGAAGTTCAAGATCAGACTGGGCTACACATCACACATGCACACACACACAGCACCACCATTGACAGCGTTGTCATGATTCTTCAAACTGTAGTCCAATATCCATCTTCTGAGACGCACTCTTCCTTATGTCAGAGAATTCTGAAAACATACCCTCTTTGTGAGGGTCCCACAAAAGCCCCTCGTTCTCAAAACTCTTCTCTTACTGTTTCTGTCATACACCCAACAACTAACTGCTGGACTTCAGCGTTATTTTTATGTGCCATACTGCCACGAAATACTGTAAGCGCTGTGTCTCCGCAGCTGAATCCAGCACATTCAGAGCACAGCTTGTACTATTAAAGTTCTCTATAGACTATATCTCCAGCACGTGCTACATACTTGTTGATTTAATGTGCCCAGTCCCTGAATCCAGCTCTTTGAATTTCTGTGGAGTGCTTGAAACAGTTCCAACATTTTCTCCTCCCACACAGAAAACTGATCTGGCCAAGAATATGGGGAAATGGAAACATCATTTCTCACTTATCCTCTTTGCGAGTTTCTCCCACCCATTTTCCTCTTTAGCTTGCCAAACCCTTTCAAGTCCTTAGGAGCCCAGGAAAAAGATGGTTTGGGAAGCTGACAAGAAAGGAATGCAACATTGATTGTGAACGGGGCGAAACAGTTGAGAGCTGGAGCCAAAATCCCCGAAAAGAAAAGTTATTTAAATTGAATTTCTAAAAGGAGCCTTGATTCTTGGAGTATGTTTATTTCCCTTCAAGCTTGGGAGATTTTCCAAAGGACACCAAAGCCAAAATATTTCCAATTAGGAGTAGTAGACCTCAGCCAGCCAAGAATCTGCAAACTCACTTGGAACCAGCCACAAAGAATACTGTCACCCCCTTCCCCTGGGAAAGCATTTCCAGTTTCAAAGCCTTAAAGTATTCTAAGATGTTTTCTCAAGTAATAATTCATAAACGTTAATATTAATGGGGAAGAACACAAGGATTCTGTTTTCTGTTGATACATTTATATATGAAAACAGACAAGATTCTTATTATATAATAATTCTTATATAAGAATTTCACATCTTTTCAAACAAAACCTATAGTACCTGAAGATAAAAGAGGATGTGATATTCAATTTTATTTATTTAAATTACATACATTTATTTCTTTATGTATTTGTTTGTTTTTTTATTTATTACGCATTTGTCATAGAGTACAAGTGGAAGGTCTCTCCTTCCACTATGCCATGTCCACGGACTGAACCCAGGCTGCCACCTGCTGTGGGATATCTTTCTGTATGCTGTGAATATATGTTGCCCCCATGGTTAATAAATAAAACTGTATTGGCCTATGGCAGGGCAAAATGGAGCCAGGTGGGAAATCCAAGAGACATAGAGAGAGAGGAGAAAGGCAGGGTCGGGCAGATGCTGTGAGCCACCAGGAGAAGAGGAAAAAGGCAGGGTCCGGCAGAAGCTGTGAGCCACCAGGAGAAGAGGGGGAAGGCAGGGTCGGGCAGATGCTGTGAGCCACCAGGAGAAGAGGAGGAAGGCAGGGTCGGGCAGATGCTGTGAGCCACCAAGAGATGCAAGATGTGAGAGAACAGTTAATGCCACAAAGCTGCGTGGCAAAACAGATGAATTAAAATGGGTTGAATTAAGTTATAAGAGCTAGTTAATAATGAGCCTGAGCCATCGACCATACAGTTTGTAATTAAAATAAGCCTCTGTGTGTTTACTTGGGACCGAGCGGCTGTGGGATCCGAAGGAACACAGGAAAACTTCCAGCTATAACCACCCTTGGTGGCAAACACCTTCACTCACTGAGCCATCTCTATAGCTCATGATATTAATTTTTAAAACTTCACACCTGTACTAAAAGCAATAGTATTTCTAGTGGGCTTCTTCTCTATATCCCCCTCAAAATATTTGAAACCAATATTCTAAATATGGTTTTAAAATACTCTATTATACCAACCTGTACAACCAAATGTCAACCATCATTTTTGATTGATTAAGAGGTGGGCATTGTAGAGTCTACTTGTAATCCAAACACTTGAAAATCAGAAGCCAAAGAACTGTCAGTTCAAGGCCTACCAGGACTATATAGTAAAAACAAACAAACCAAAAAAAAAAAAAAAAAAAAAAAACCCCAGAGTGGTTGATTAGCAGCCATATCTTGTTGCCAGTTTAAATTCCACAGATTTGTTATGAGTGCCAGGGACCTACAAGGAACTAGGTTAGGTTCTCTGAGAACATAGAAGTGAATAAGAGATCCCAGCCTTTGGAACCAGAACTTGGTGGAGTAGTCAGAAACCTGCAGCCACTAATGATAAAGAGAAAACTGGCACAAAGTGGCCTTTCTAAACAGTGGGAATAGAGGGCTAGACACTGTTGTTCTATGGGAGGGGATAGGTAGACAGGAAACCAGAAGGCTGAAACTCATCTGCAGGTGGTTCATAGGGAGATGGTCTCTGATCAAGAAGAAATATTTGTGGGGCAAAATCTTTCCAGATAGAAGAAACAGCTCAAAACAAACAAACAAAAAAGCTTACAAAAAGAATTTGGGGCAGGGCTAGAAAGATGGCTCAGCAGTTAAAAGCACAGACTGCTTTAACAGAGGATCCTATGTCAGGCAGCTCAAAACACCTATAACTCCAGTTCCACCCCCTCCAACCTCTGTGGGCACCTGTACGTATGTACACACACATATACACATAGATAAAAAATAACTGTTTTCAATTTTGTCTGTGTCCATTGCCCGTTGTTGGTGCTGGTACACACAGGCTTGTACAAAGAGTGAGAAGATCAAGAGTTCAATGTCAGCTCCTTCAGCATGGCTGTGGACTCAGGCCCAACGTGCTTCTAATTACAGAGTCTCAAGGGCAAGCACAGACTCGGGCTCACAGAAGGCAGTAGTGAAGCTACTGTACCTGGCAAACAGAGCTACACAGGACAAGGAAGAAGGACCTCAGAACCCAGGGACACAGGTGGGAGCCAGCTGAGGTCAAACCCATGCACCTGGAGCCTCCCACACTGACCACGCCTCCTGCAGCAGGTGACCGTGGTGACAGGCAGTGTAGCGACTCCAGGCCAAGATGCAATGACTTGATTGTCATCAGCCGGAAAAGCTGATTGGGGGCAACCGTTAGACTCTGCCTACCTGTTAAATACAAAGAAACTGGTCTCCTCAATCGGGGGGCTTTGTATGACTGATTCTTTTAGAGACATATCAAGCTAGGCTTCCTTTCAGGGAGGCTAGGGAGCGGCACAGGGCATGTGACAACATGCACAATTCTGCTGTAACAGCACGCTTTCTTCACGGGAATGCTTCAAAATATGTTTCCCTTGTAGATGATTGCTAAAACACTTTTGTGATCGCATTATAAAAACCAGCAAAACTGTTCATAACTATTATTATTAAGAAGCCATTTGACAATCGTTTTATGTGCTGGAAAGAAACTATATGTCTTAAATATAATAGGAAACAAAGTAGAAAAAAACAGTTGGAAAAATCGACATTTTTACCTTGATCAGCCTAATCTCATTCTGTATCTATCGTGTTTGTGTGTGTGTGAGAGTGCATGTGGGCATGCACATATAAGTACAGATGTACATGCTCTTGTGTGAGGGGAGGGGTGTAGGCCAGAGGACATTTTGAGTGTATCTCAGGTGCCACACACTTTTTTTTTTTTTGAAGCAGGGTCTCTCACTGGCCTGGAACTCATGACGTCGTCTAGCCTGGCTGGCCAGTGAGCTCCAGGGACCTTCTTGTCCGTTTCCCCAGCACTAGAATCACAACAACCCACCACGACACCCGGATTTTTTCTAATGTGGGCTCTGGGGATGAAACTCGGGTGAGCACTTGGCCAGCTGAGTCACCTCCTTAGGCCTCGGATCCACCGTGCACAAGAGTTTTCTTTGGTAGTTCGTTCAAGAACCATCGGCACAAAATCTGCACTATTAACCCAAGTTCCCAGCATGTCTGTTCCATTTCCCAGCTGTCTTTCACCCTGTCCCCAGCCTCTAATTTATATAACTTTTCTTTTTACCCAAATGAGAATAGATTATGCATCATCTCACAGTGTAATGGCAATGTAATTGTTGCGTACAAACAATTGTGAATAGAGTTTCCAAGGGAGAAAAGAGGTGGACCTATTTTTGGAAGGGTGGTCTGGCTTCCTTCTAATACCATCCCCAAACTCACTTTTTTTTTCTCTCCAAGAATTCATTCTCTGGTAAGGGAGCAAAATACATTCAAGAGTGAAAAAAATCAGAAAGTCCAGTCTGTTGACAGAACACACATGGAGCAAGGTAACCTAAGAAATGGCAAAACAGTTAAGCAGCTAGACTTAAGACCACGTTTGCAGAGCAGGGAGCATTGAGCCAGAGGCAGGAAACGAGTTATGCCTTTTAGCATACAGAGTTTGTCCCACAAAAGGATTTTGAGCCAGCCGGTAAGAAAGCCAGCAGGTCTCAGGAAAGCTTTGTCTCTGACATAAAGAAGTGCTGGGAAGAGAATACCGGAAGAGATGAAGATGTGGGGAACTGATGTGGGTGTGACTAGGTAAGCAGAAGGGTCAAATGGGACATGTGGAGAGGCTGGAAGGGAGTTTTCAGTTCCCCAGACCAAATTTGGGTTGTGTTTCCATAATCCTCTACCGTGGGGTTTATCTCAACACAGTAGGAGTGGTCTTCATTTTATAATGCTGCTTCATTCATTGTGTTTTGGTTATTTTTTAATTAAAAACATAGTAACTGGCACTTTTGAGGATTTAAGTGTGCCACACAACTCTGGGCCAGGCATCTTATATTCAGGTACTTTTCTAGTCATCAGCAAATGAATGAGGTTATAATTATCTCCTCCCTTTTTTAGGAAAATGAAAGATTAATAACTTTGCTAAAGGGCTTTGTAGGTAAGAATGCTTGCTTCCCAAACATGAGTGCCTGAGTTCAAATCCCAGGAGCCACATAAGAAGCAAAAGAGGGCAAAGCTGCATGTGTGTCTGGAACTCCAGTGCTGTGGGTGGCAGAGACAGAGGATTACCTGGGCTTGCTGGCTGCCAACCTAGCCCCATGTTCAGAAGACCCTGTCTCCATAAAGTGGAGAGTGATGGAGAAGGACACCCAACATCCTCCTCTGGCCTCTACACACACACACACACACACACACATACACACACACACACACACACACACACATGCTTTCACACCCACACTCACAAAAATAAAAATAAAATTATTTTTATTATTTTTAATTATATGCATGTGGGAAGTGGGGGTATATGCACATGAGTAGCACAGACACCCCCAGAAGCCAGAGGTGTTGGATGCTGCTGGAGCTGGACAAGTGGTTGTGAGCTACCCAACATGGACACTGGGAACCAAACTCAGGTCCTCTTCAAGAGCAGTAGACGTCCTTTACTGAATCATCTCTCAGACCAATAATATTACTTTTTAAAGAATGTTGCTAAGAGAAAGCTTCAAGAAGGTGGCCCTGAGGGGCAGGGGGCTGCTCTGAGAAGCCTGAGAGATGCACAGAGACTTGAAGAAGAGATGCGGCAGCAGAGGATGAGCCTGCAGAGCACAGGTGTCTCTGGAACAACTAAAAAAGGCATGTCTTAGGGAAAGATGCTTTTAAAAAGCGATTTCATGGAAATGGGGAGAAAAAGATGTTAGTATAAGCCTCTCAAGCCACATGAGTGGCCAGACCCCTCCCCCCAAGGACCTCCAACTGCCAGGTTCCACCCACAGGACACTCTAACTGCCCTAATGCTGGGCTCAGACGCCGACCTACAGAGTGAAAAGCCCAAACTCTGGACATGAAATTTTACCAGTCCCATCCTAGAAAGCTCCACCCTGAAAAGTTCCACCCCATCCTTATCCCCAAGAAATTCTTTATAAGCCCTGCCTTCTGCTCAGTTCTCTGTTGTTCCCTGAGCAGAGGCAGCCACCCTCCTGGGTTTTTCCCTCCCAATAAATCTCCTGTGTGCAGTTTGTTGTGCAGTGTGACTTTGTGGTATTCCTTGGCTCCCGACTGGCAGGGTACTTTTCCATCTGAGCTGTAACACTCACAGGCAGAACCGAGCAGTGGAAAGGAGCGGAACTAGAGGTGTGACATTGGCACAGGTATGGGAGCACAGGACCCTGGGCACTGCCTCAGGCTACAAGCAGGATGGTCACCATACTGTGTCCATTAGATTATTCAATAATGCTAGAAAATTGATCACCAAGTTGTAACCAGCTGTAACAGGTATGTTGGACATTTGATAAGTTAAAACATAGTAATCCCTGTGTTCCACATCTTTCTGTACATTTCTACCTCACCTCACAAATGCTATTGTGACTTAGCCTTATGCAAATGTGTCTGGGATTCTGTCAGCAGAACTTCCAAAAGTGGAAAAGGAGAGGGGTTATTTTATGAAGAGTGGTCTGGTTTCTTTCTAATACCACCCCTGGATAGACAGAGCCATTAAGGCAGAATCTTAATGATCTCCAACTCCCTAAGTCCTGCATTTGGTATTGTTCACATTGCTTCAATTCCCATAGGAATATCTTTACATTATAGAAAGCAGTCTACTGAAACACTTTGGATGGTTAAATTTAAGAATACACACATTAAAACCTCATTGCTTAAGAAGGAGTAAGATTCAATATCCCATCAAATTCTTACTGCTATAAGAAAATGAAAAAAGAAAAAAATAGATCCTAGATACCCTCTATTCCATCTAACAGTCACTGGTAATTCCAAGTCTATGATTTCAGCTTCCTTTATTGGCCATCCAAAAACCTATGATTCACTGCATAGTTTAGCATTGACTTTGCAGACTCAAAGGAGAACTCTGCCAGGCCTCTATCCACAGCTTTCATGTGTCCTAAATCCAGCCCATTCCCGGGATAGCTGTTAACATGGCCATCTGTTTGCTGAGTGTGGATGCACACCCTGAGCCATATCTCCAGAGTGAGACAAATGTTTGTCAAAAGGCACAAACTGCATAGAGCTCACTTGAAATCATGGGCTACAGTGCTTTTTATCCCATTTAGTAGCCTTCTTCAAAATATTCTTTCTTCGCTGTGATTGTGAGATTATTACATGTGTTTTTCTAACTCTTGGCCCGCTATGTAAGTACATTCTATAAATTCATAATTGAAGACTCCCTAAACCTGTCATACCAAACAGGAGCTTGCTTCTGACACTTAGGTTCCTAACACTGAAAATGAAAAACACATGTAGGGATGAGGAAATGGCTCGGTGTGTGAGAGATGTGTACATCCACAAACATGAGGACGTGAGTTCTGATCCCCAGCACAGATGTAAACGCCTGGTGTGGCTGCCTACACACCTGTCATACCCACATTGAGAGCTCAGCGGACAGCCAGCCCAGCCAAAATGCCAAGCTTCCTGTGCAGTGAGAGACCCTGTTTTCAAGGCAAGAAGGAAGAAAGCAACGGAGGAAGAAGCCATGTCCTGCTCTGGCTTCCACACGAACATGTGTGAACTCACATACTCAAACATCCATGCATGCAGCACATAAACACACACACACACACACACACAGAGAGAGAGAGAGAGCAACAATTTTATGACAAGGTTATAGCCAGATACTCTCAATCTCATGGTTAATATTCAGTTTTAAAGATTCCAAATAAGTTTATTCTTATATACTTTGATAAATTAAAAGCATCCAGTTCACAAACTTTCGTAACTGAATTAAGAGTCTCTGCCAATTTCATCCCATTAGCTCAGAGATGAGACTCACAATAAGATAGCACAAGTCCTTGCAGAGACAATTTTTAGGCTACAAAAGAAGCTAGAGATGGAGGAGAAGAAGAAGAAATGGAAGACCACACTTGCTGCAACCAGGGAAGGGAAGAGGGCAAACGGAGACAAAGCCATAACTCTCATAGCCCACTCCAGTGACACTTCCTTCAGCAAAGCTCCATTTCCTCAAATTTACACAACCTCCCCAGACAGCACCACCATGTGTTATCCCATCCTAAGGGAACATTCCTCTAGAAACCACTGCACTGGAAAACAGGACTATTGACTGTGATTGACATGGTATACCTTTTCCGAACAATCATTCATTTCAGTGATTACAACCTATTGTGCAGAATGCTTCAAGAGGTTAGAAATTGGTGTGTAAACTGTATTTTAAGGGATGCAATTAAAGGTTACTCTGGTGAAATAATCTGTTTATATTAAGGAAACTAACTGTTGTGAAGAGTTAAAATATTGTTACTGTTACAAACATAAATGTGTCATAATTCATAAGTAAGACAACTTAGCTCCAACGAAAACAATTTGTCTGTGTTTAAAAAAAAAGTTTTGTTCCCTAGCTTTATTTCCAAAGCAAAAGACATACTTAAGTTTAACCATAAATTTAAGATGTTCTTAATATTCAGAAATGTCTATATCTGAATGATATAATATTGTAAACTTTTTTCAAAATACGTGACAGCATTTAGGTAGATAAAGTTTAATCAAGATAAAATTATTCATGTGTGGATAATTGTTGAAGCTGTATGATAAATTAGCCTTATCCCTTTATTAATATGTCTAAGTTTTAATAATAGAAATTTTATGCAGATAGTTACCAGGACACCAATATAGTATCTATAGATATCCATTAAAATTAGAATGTATGCAAGAGTGAAACAGGAACCAAGGTGTTATGTACCATGGACAAAGCTTTATGAGAGAGAAGAGAGCGCCTGTGCCTGGAACTCAGTTTGTAGCCTATACTAAACTGGCTTAAAATCCTGATCTTCCCACCTGAGCCCCTGAGTGCTGGGACCGCGTAGTACAACCCCTTACCCAGCTCATCATGCAATACTGAGAATGAGAGTCCTGGCTAGGATTCTGCTGTCTACTACCAGTCACTATTTATAGCCTGGCCTCTCCCATTGGTCTCCCATGTCACCTAATTGTGTTCATGAAGAAAAGAACAACAAAAATCCAAAGGAGAGGGGTGTGTGTGTGTGTGTGTGTGTGTGTGTGTGTGTGTGTGTGTAAACAATCTTCAATGTCATTCCTTGGATAGTGTTTGCTTTTCTTTCTTTTTTTCTTTCCTTTTTTTTGTGACACAGTGTTTCTCACTGGCCTGGAGGTCACTGAATAGAGTAAGCTGGCTGGCTAGAGATCCCAGCACTGGGGTTACAAGCCAGTGCCATTGTGCTCAGCTTGTTTCCACGTGGGTGAGATGTCCACCTCAGGTCCTCATGTTTACATGTCAAGCACTGTATCAACTGGACTGAGCCATCTCTGCAGACCCAAAGGACAGGCTTTCACCCCAATACATATGAAACTCTCTCCATAGCTGTTTATCCCAAGTGCTCCCCTCAGCCAAGGGAGCACTCAAGTCCCTCACCCTCTCTTGCTTAAGCTAAGAGAACATCCAGTCTTCACTCTCTCCCCCAGGAAGATCCTAAGGGCTCCCTCGACCCATTTCCTTAGTTCACACACTGGCTTAGACCCACTAGTAGAACTCTGATTAGGGAGAACCCACAAAACATGAGATTAAGAAAAAAAGAATACTGAATAAGAGAGCCCATCTCTTGGGCCTGACCAGTCGTCTGCCATGTTGCAGCCAGGTGTAATTCCTCCCAAATGGAAGCAGACCCTGACATTCTTT
This sequence comes from Peromyscus nudipes, assembly GCA_902168325.1. Classification (NCBI taxonomy): domain Eukaryota; kingdom Metazoa; phylum Chordata; class Mammalia; order Rodentia; family Cricetidae; genus Peromyscus; species Peromyscus nudipes. The sequence continues at coordinate 23,437 of CABHPH010140615.1, forward strand.
CCAGCGATGGCAGAGAAAAGTGAAAAGTGAATCTCAAATGGAATTTATCAACAAGCTCAAGAAGCCATGATGCCAAGAAGATTCTGATTTTCCAGCCACACACCAGCAGCTAAAATATCAATGTCTCTTTACTATTGCCCCGTAATGCCCTTTGTCCTACCCCAGGTCACTATGCCACCCTTCCTTCTTCTGTACAGTAACGAGGCAAAGAGCAGGTGAGCAGAGCCTTGAAGAACACAGTGAGCATTGAACAAGATACTGAGTCACTGCTGGAATCCTGCTGGACTTACAGCTGTGTCCTTTGTACATTCTTACCTTCTGATAGGAAGTCTAAAGGGAAAGTCTTACACGATATCAGGATTTCTAGCATGACTCACACTCTTCCCTACATTTAATTTTATGTACTTCTCATTCTAATACACACACACACACAAACACACACAGACACACGCACGCATACACACACAGACATACACACATGCACACAGAGAAACACACACAGAGGAACACATACACACAGAGAGACACACACACATATACACACAGAGACACATATGCACACAGAGAAACACACACATGCACACAGAGACACATACACACAGAGAGACACACACAGAGAGACACACACATATACACATACAGACACACACATACACACACTCACACACATACACACACACACCAACCGATATTTTCCCAGTGCAAGAGCAAACCAATCTCAATGTTCAGCAATCCCTGACAACGTGTGGAAGGCTCAGAGCTACCTTGGTGTACTTCCTGTGGACATTCGGTTCATTCCATGAATGATGTAATAAAGCCAGATAATTTTTATTACGCTCATGACAGTGCTGTTTTATTATGACTTCAGCTGTAGCTTCATGTTACAGACCAAATGACGGCTTCCAAGGGCAGTGGAAGTTTCCCTGTGTATCACTGTTTTAAACATAGTAAGAAGGCAGCTAAGCAAAAACCTGGGACTTGTGAGTGTCATGACCCATGCCCTCAGCCCAGCACTCAGAAGGTGTAACCTGGTGGGCCTCTGTGAGTTCAAGGCTGGCCTGCTCCACATATCAAGTTTAGGATTAGACAAAATTATAAACAAAAACAACAGAACAAGAAATCAGGGTCTTGAAAACAACATTGTTTTCACAAGTATTGTTGAAAGCAGGGCATATCTGAAAAAAAGTTCCAGGTGGTATCTAAAGAGTGTTTTCTGGCTGTAAAATTTCCCACGTAGCTGGACGGTGGTGGCACATATCTTTAATCCCAGCACTCGGGAGGCAGAGACAGGCAGATCTCTGTGAGTTCAAGGCCAGCCTGGTCTACAAAGTGAGTTCCAGGACAGACAGGGATACACAAAGAAACCTTGTCTGGAAAAACAAACAAACAAAAACAAAAACAAAAAATATGCCACCTAAGATACAGCTGCCTGAAAAGCAGACTGGGGTTTTCCACAGACATCAGCCAGTCCGACAACTGGATTTTATGTCTAGTTTCAGAATAACTGGCCTTAGTGACAGAGTATAGAGATATAAAGAACCCGTTGTTGCTTTGAGCTTGCTACACATACTTTTTCCTGCTCCTGGCACTTTGAAATGGAGGCTGAGGAAAAGCTACTTAGTGTCTGGCTTCTGACATGCGGACACCACTTCTGTTTCTGTTAGAGAAAATGTTACACTTCCAGTTACACTTAGCAGAGGAGAGACCAGGGTACATGGAAAAACGGGAAATCAATAGTGCTTCCACATCCCCCCATTAACATGGCTTTCACTGAGCTAGACAGCCAGTCTGCCCATTGGAGCCACATGGAAGAACTCAGTTAAGTGGGAAGTTTAGGCGCCCTGCATTGTCAAGGGGATAATCCATGTTAATGTATTCTACAACTCAATGAGAATTGCATGCAGCATGATGTCAGCTAGAATAACATCCACTGCCACCCAAGGTCAGGGGTGAACTTTTTAACCCAGTCATCCCCTTTAAAAAGAAACATCTCTGCATTTATCAAATAGCATTGACTTGGGGTTCCAGAATGCTGTTCATTTTACCCAAGTAAACAATTGTAAGAAAGAAAAAAATATCACTTACACAACTGAAATGAGATTTGTAATAACCCTTCACATTGAGCCAAGTTTTTAAATCAATGATGTCATAATGCACATATGTAAAATGGAGCAATTAAAAATAGATGCGGTTGTGGAACTGGCTATCACTTGTCCCCTTAAATATAAAGCCATATGTCAGCAATCTTCAGGAATATGTTCACTCCAGCTAACTAATCATACATTTTTTCACCCTTCTCGTTTCTGCCTCTGCAGGAAATTTTTAATTTTTAAATTTTTATTTTATGTATATAAATATTTTGCATACAAATATGTCTGTGCACCATGTGTGAGACTGGTGCCCACTGTTCAGAAGAGGGTTCTGCAAGCCCTGGACCTGGAGTGACAGGCGCTGTAAGCTGCCATGTGAGAGCTGGGGCTTGAACCTTGGTCCTGGGGAAGGGCAGCCAGTGCACTAACTGCTGAGCCATCTCTCTGGCTCCTGCAGGAAGTCTTTTAAATAGCTGTTTTAGGAGAGTGTAAGTGCGTTTTTATCCCCCCTGGGTCGGAGGCAGGCACTCAGTTCTAGCCCACTTGTTCCTAAGAGTGTATGGTCCAACTGTGTGCGCTGTTCATGCTTTATCTTCTTTCATGGTCACAAGAGAAAACTGAGAAAAATAAAACCATAGAGACCTTTCTGACAAATCATGTTTTCCCTTTTATCTAAGATACTAATTTGATAGGAGGTCCAGACCTCAGCCCTTCTTGCTTGAATCTTCCTGTTTATAAACAAATTCATATGTTTAGAATGCTCGGGACTTCACTTTAATCTTAGCTAAAGAACCAAAACTACATAAACAGGAAGACTGAAAAAATTTAACTTATTAACTAGACCCAGATTAGATATAGCAATAAATCAAAAGCCTGAGATTTAGAAGAGGCACTAACTAGCCTTTGAGTAACTATTTATATTCTTTTGATCTTTTATCTTTATAGACTATTTAAAACTAATACACATTCATATAATTGAACCATGTTTTTTTTTACAAGATCTATGCTGTCCAGAGTGAACTGTTTCATTTTTTATTTTATTTACTTATTTTTATGTGTATGAGTGCTTTGCCTGCATGTACGTGTGTGCCTGGTGCCCATGGAGATCAGAAGAGGGCATCAGATCCCCTGGCACTGGAGTAACAGAGAGTTGTGAGATGCCATGTGGGTGCTGGGAATTGAATCCAGGTCCTCTAGAAGAGCAGCCAGTGTTCTTAACCCCTGAGCCATTCCTCACCCTAATGGAATCATGTGTGAGTGCTGAGGCAGAATGACGCCTCCTGAATGTCATAATGCACATAAGTAAGTCTAAGGGTCTGAGAGGGGGCTCTGGTGTCACTTCCAGAGGAACTAGGCTCAGTTCTCAGCACCCACATTGAACAACTCACAACTGCCTATAATTCTCATTGAGGGCATCTCACACCCTCTTCCAGCCTCCTTGGGCACCAGGCCTGCACATGGTGAACAGACATATATGCAGGCAAAACACCTATACACATAACCATTGATGAATAAAAAGTAAAATCTAAGATCATGTCATAAAAAACAAACCTAAGTATTTTCTATCATAATAAAACTACAAAGACTCCAACCTACTCTATTTATTTATTCTATTATATATTATTTATTCTAGATGACTAACTTAAGCATCTACAAATTCCGTCAAAAACATAGAAAGAGCTTTAGAAAATACAACCTCGTGCGGACAGCCATGTGATCTTTGTTGGTGTCACTGTTATTTATTTCTTACAGGGTCTACTATACTCCCTGGTGATGGCGACGCTCAAACATTATTTGAGGATGTCCCAACAGGACAATCGGTTAGCATGTTGTACTTATACAGACATTCTTTGGTATATGTATGGCAACTGGAACCACCTTCCAGATGATTCTGATTAACAAGTTCCAGGAATCGCTGAACATGAACAGAAGTTACTCACATCTAAAGGTGTGCATCATGATTTGTCTTTGTAATGATATTCTATATAGGGTGAGAATAATTAAAATTCAGGCAATACTGAGCTGGCCTACTCTGGTAATCGGACAGCTGAATACCCTAACTGTCATCATAGAACCCTCATGCAGTGACTGACGGAACCAGAAGCAGAGATCCATGGCCGGGTCCCAGGCTGAGCTCCAGGAGTTCAATCAATGAGAGAGAGGAGGGATTCTATGAGCAAGGGATATATCGAGACCATGATTGGAAAAAGCACAGAGACAACTAGCCAAACTACTGGAATGCATAAACTGTGGACCAATAGCTGAGGAGCCCCCATGGTACTGGACTAGGCCCTCTGGATAAGCAAGACAGTTGTTTAGCTTGAACTATTTAGGGGGCCCCCAGGCAGTGGGATCGGGACCTGTCCCTAGTGCGTGAGCTGGCTTTTTGGAGCCTAGTGCCTATGGTGAGACACTTTGTGCAGCCTTGGTTCGGGGGGAGGGGCTTGGACCTGCCTCAACTGAATGTACCAGGCTCTGCTGACTCCCCATGGGAGACCTTGTCTTGGAGGAGGTGGGAATGGGGGGTGGGTTGGTGGGGGGAAGGCTGGGGGGCAGGAGGAGGGAGGACAGGGGAATCTGTGGTTGGTATGTAAAATGAATAGAAAATCTCTTAAGAAAAAAAGAAAATAAATAAACAAAATCCGGCAATAACCATGATTATCAGAGTACAGACATCTCAATTCTGAATCTTGTCTATCTAATTACATCTATTATTGAGCATTTATGCATTTACCTGTTTCTGTTTAATTTTTACAGATCGTTGTGTAGTTTGCTGTCTTTTCCATCTTTAAGTGAAGGACCAGTGAGCAGTGAAATGGCAGAGGCCAGCAGTGATGATGGAATCACCCCTGTCATGTTAAATACTGCTGTGAGGAGGCACAGTGACTGTTTTCTTCTTGGAAAAGAAAGCATTTAATTGGGGACTTGCTTACAGTTTCAGAGGCTTAATCTGAATTATCATGTTATCTTATGTTATCATCATAGCGGGAAGCATGGTGGAAGATAGGCAGGAATGGGGCTGAAAGCTTACATCCTGATCCCCAGGCAGAGAGAGAGACAAAGACAGACAGAGACAGAGACAGGAAGACGGAGAGAGAAAGAGACAGACACAGACAGAGACTGGGCCTGGTATGGACTTCGGAAACCTCAAATCCCACTCCTGATGACACACTCTTCCAACAAGGCCATATTTCCTAATCCTCTCCAAACAGTTCACCACAGTTTACCAACAGGGGACCAAGTTCCCCATCCAAACATATGAGCCTATGGGAGGCATTAATATTCAAACCACCACATCTCCCTTGTAAAATTGCCTCCACATACATGATCTTACTTGACTGGTGATTTTTAAAAACATGGCAAATATATTGAAAGTTCTTCATAAATAACAAAAGCAAATCATAGAAGTTAGGAGTTAATAAAATCATTTCAGTTAAATACATCCATTTGTAATACAGACAATTTCCATTACAGATTAAAATACTTTAATAGCTCAGTCTGCCAAGTTCTTACAATTAGAAGGATCTAAATTCAATCTCTAAAACCCATGTAAAAAGCAGGGGCATAGTGGAACCTGCTTACAATCTTGGTGCTAGGGAGGTAGGGTAGGTGGGCCTCCAGGCTCTCTGGTCAGTCTGCCTAGCCTCCTTGCTAAGTAAGGTCCAGAGCAATGAGAGACCCAGTCTAAAAGAAAAAAAAAATAGATGGAAAGTATCTGATGAATGCCCAAGGTTGTCCCCTAGCACACACAGACACACACAGAGCTGAGTCTTCTCACTGCATGGGCAGTCCCTAAGTCCTAGAAAAAGATGCTCCTGGATTGTGGAGACTTACATTTCACAGTAAGCAAATCTTCTTCTAAGAGGCCACAGTGGCGGTTATGAAGAAACCTGCTGAGTTCATTCCACAGCAGAAGATGAAGGCCCTTAAGGGGCCTCTGCCATCAGTCCACATCAGGATTCCACTGATGCCTGCTGCCCAGGTGGCCAAGTTCCCTCACTCAGTACCACAGCTTCCTCGCCAGTCTGTCATGGGGTCCTTCACTGATCTTGGGGAATACAGCTCTTGAAAACCACTGGAAACATCTCTTTTCCTGATCTTCTCTATGACCCACTATCAGAAAAATAAGGAATAAAAGTGTCAGTAATAATTACAGAGAGCACATTTTCTCCTAGGGTGGTCTGCCTTATCTGCCTAGGCTCACATTTTTCCAAAAACAAAAATGTAAGTGGAGGATTGTGGTGATATTTTATGTGTGCACCCCAATAAAGCTTATCTGGGGATCAGAGGAAAAGTCAGCCACTATAGTAAACATAGAAGTCAGGCAATGGTAGCACATGCCTTTAATCCTAACATTCAGAAAGCAGAGATCCACCCAGATCTCTGTGAATTCAAGGCCACACTGGGAACAAAGCCAGATGTGGTAGCACATGCCTTTAATCCCAGCACTAACCATAGAGGTCTGGAGGTCTGTACAGGCAGACAGGAACTGACATAGCTGGGTGGAGAGAGGAAGTAGATGGCAAAACAGAAAGGCATATAGGCATGGGTATACAGGAAGTAGGTCTTTCTGGAGGCTGAGGAGTCGGATGGGTGAGGTTGGCTGTGGCTTGTTCTATTCCTCAGTTTTAACCCTAATATCTGGTTCCGGGCCTTTTATAAATAAGACCTTTAGTAGTTTGTCTTACAGAGGATATATTCTGAGTGACTGACAATTCATGCTTTAACCAGTCAACATGAAAGTCATAAATAATAATGATAAATAAGGGCATGGGGCACAGCATTAAGTGACTTTCATAATGCATTGAGGTGTTCTCTCCATTTTTCACATCTCCTGATAGCAGAAAATAAACAGAACATAAAGACAGTGAATTCTGTCATGTGTTTGCTTGTTTGTTAGAAACAAATTTTGGGTGTTGAGACACCAAAAGGTTAAAATGTTGTCCTTTTTATGTAAATATTAATGATAATGGCCTAAAATTCAAATTTTATATTTTCTTCTCTTTCTATTTTTCTTTATTTTTCAAATTATCAGCAAAATATGGATTTCTTGTGACAAAATGAGAAAAGTTAAGAAAATCATTTTTTAAAGTGAAGATAGCTTCCTATCATTAATTTTAGCACTTTGGGAAAATGTAATTTAAAAAATATTTCTATCATTTTTTTCATTGTGTGTGTGACTCTGTAAGGGTATGCACACATAAGTATAGGTGACCACAGAGTCCATAAGAGGGCCCTGGATGCCAAGGAGCTGAAGTTACAGGTGATTAGGACAGCACAGCACGAGTGCAGGAGGCCAAGCTCAGGTCCTCCACTAGAACATCACAGGCTCTTAACCACTGAGCCATCTCTCCAGCCCTGAAATTATCTTCTTCAAGATAAACCTTAAATTCTAAGCTAAAGTGAAGTTTAAGACTACATACCCATTTTTCCCCCAAATAGCTTTCTCTACAATCACCTTATGGTGAAAAGTCACCCATGTTTCACTGGAAGCTTAAGCACGTACTAGGACATGCTAGGACTCAGTCTCAGCCACTGGTGGCCTTGTGTCCCTGGTAGAGCATCCGTTGTCAGCAGGCTTCTGCTGCTGTGTCCCATCTGTTGAAACACTCTAGTGGCTATCGCTCACCAAGCTCTGTCTTTGTTTAAGGCTGTGCACCGGGGGCAAAGCTCTGCATTCTGAGGGATCTGTCAGAACAGAAGAGCTGCTGCCCAGAGGACAGAGCTGTTACACTAGGAGCTTCTCCATGAGAGCTCTCACCTCACATTTCCATTGTGTGCTCTCCAAGGGCTCACTCCTGAGTTCCTGCCACGCAGCTTCAAAAGAACAAGAAGGAAATCCTGTCTGGACCAGATAACATTGGGGTTGTCTTGTCTAAAGGGCACTACTGCTTTTTAGAACTGGTTAATGTTGTAGATAGACAGGTCTACATTCCAATGAAGATGTTAGTTATATTCCTGTGCCTAAGGTCACAGGAGAGAGAAAGGCTGCTTCCCAGGAATTGCTCTTACTATATATACATCATTACTTTTTAAGACTCAGAAAAAAAAAATTACCTGGAAATTTTATTTAAAAATTACATTCAGCTAACTAGATCACATGTCAGGCTACAATCTACCTTAAGGTGTTAGCACACTAAAAGAGAAAATAAACAAGTAAATAACACAATGATGATGTTGAAATATGCTGTGGGATGCTCTGTATGTCAAATGTGTTGCTCTGATTGGTTAATAAATAAAACACTGATTGGTCAGTAGCCAGGCAGGAGGAAGTATAGGCAGGACAAGGAGGAGAAGAATTCTGGGAAGTGGAAGGCTGAGTCAGAGAGACACTGCCAGCCGCTGCCATGACAAGCAGCATGTGAAGATGCCGGTAAGCCACGAGCCACGTGGCAAGGTATAGATTAATAGAAATGGGTTAATTTAAGATATAAGAACAGTTAGCAAGAAGCCTGCCACGGCCATACAGTTTGTAAGCAATATAAGTCTCTGTGTTTAGGTGGTTGGGTCTGAGCGGCTGTGGGACTGGCATGTGACAGAGATTTGTCCTGACTGTGGGCCAGGCAGGAAAACTCTAGCTACAGAAATAAATGGATAAATAGATAAATAAAAGATAGGATAGAATAGAGGGATGGATAGATGGAGGGATGGATGGATAGATGGATAGATGGACAGATGGACAGATGGACAGACAGACGGAAGGATGGGGAAAGAGAGACAGACTGGACTATTTCTCAATATTGGAACATTTTTCTTGTGTAAGTGTGTGTGTATGTCTGTGTGCGTGTGTTTGAGAGGGGGGAAAGAGAGACAGAGACAGAGACAGAGACAGAGACAGAGAGAGAATGCATGCAGAGGCTAGAGGAAAACATTGAGTGTCCTGGTCTATAACTCTGTCCTATTCCTTTGAGACAAGGTCTCTCACTTAACCTAGAACTAGACGTGTGACCAGCAATCCCAGGATCCTCTTGTCCCTGTCCACAGCACTGGTGATACAGGCATCCATATACCTATGCCCACTTTCTCACCTGAGTTCTGGGGATCTGAACTCTCGTCCTTATGTGTTCTTACCTTCTGAATCATCTTCCCAAACCTCTTAGAACATTTTATGCTGCTATAAAGTAAATTCAGTTAGATAAGGAATTCAGAAGTTTATCCTCCACATACCAGTAAATTGCCTGGCAATCATTTTCAGGTACTAATGAATGGATTTAAATTTCATGTAGATTTCACATAGCAATTAAAAACCAAAAAATTATTAAATTTGGTAAAAGAAAACCCTAAACAATTTTCAGTACATAAACAAACTATGTTATGAACCTGAAATATCACCACTACTCAGAAGTAAAATCCATGCGTCAATATAAAGGTTCTTTAAATAAAAAACCAGGGTAGTGTAAACTAAAATTCAACTAATAGAGTATGCATGAATCTCCTCATATTGTTAAATTTAAAATACTGGAAAAATAATTTTCCCCATTTGTTATTCAAAGGGAAGATGTAAATTTCTATAGGTAAAATATATATGTAAATGCTTTCATGTGGGCTTATAAATAAATGTGAACTATCAAAATGCATTGAACTTGACCATGGAGTGCTCAGCCCCAATCAATACATCTACAGCATAACTCCTACACCTAAGGCTCAGGGAACATCGTGTGGACAGAAAGATTGTAAGAGCCAGACAACCAGAATGCCTGCTGCAGGATGCCTTCTATATATCAGGAAAGTTAACCCAGGAAACCTCAATAAGAGGATTGCCTAAGCAAGACCTGCACCATGACAACACAGGTTGACATGCCAGTTTGAATGGCGGAAGTCTCACAAGGCCCATCCCTACAAGAGCTGCAGTCAACTAGTGACTGCTGAGAAAGGAAGAATTAGTCTTCCCCAGGGATGAGCCCCCTAACTGGTTCTCCAATACCAAGTGCTCAGCCCCCAAACACATACATATGAACAACACCCCACAGAATCAACAGGTTGTATTTGTATATTTATATGTATTTATATTACTATAATGAAGAAGAAGAAGAGGCCATGAACTTGGGAGGGATTAGGAGAACACAGGAAGAGTTAAAACAAGGGAAGGGCATACGTAAATGATATAGATGCAGTACTGAGATATCAGATTCCCAAAATGAGTGAATAAAATGTCTTAAGAATAAGTGAGATATATGAATATTTGTTGTCAATATTTTCATCTGAGCTCCTTATGAAAACACTTGTTTTACATTGTGAAACAAATACAGTTTCAACTCAAATAATATAATGGGTGGTCTCTTACATAAAGGGGAATATTTTCGTTGTACATAGTTTAAAACTATGTGCCTGAGAGTTAGGTTACAGTAGGTCTCCTTAACTCATGTTTCGCTTTCTACAGTTTCGATTATCCATGCATAACCAAAATCCAAGAATACTCAATGGGAAATTCTAGGAATGAGCAGCTTATAAGTTCAAAAGCTGTGTGTGGTGGCACATGTCCTCCATCCCAGCTCTTGGGAGGCTAAGACAAGATAATGGAGAGTTCCTGGCCAGCCTGGCCTACAGAGAAAGACCTTGTCCCAAGCCAAAAACAACAACAACTAGAGAAAAAAAAAACACTCAGAACAAAACAGTGTGTTTTAAGCTGTACACACTCTAAGTGGTGGTAAAAGCTAGCTCATTCCATTCTGTTCCATGGCAAATGAGAATCATCCCTTCACACGGTGAGTCTATGCCGTATAATCAGTCCACCCGTCAGTCCCTGAGCAGCTGTGTTTTACACAGACTGTCACAGGAGTTCAAGGCTTAATTCAAGCACTTCTTAGTTTTCTTAACAGTGGCTCCAAAGATAAAGTACCATCTTTGGCAATTAAATATACCCATACTTCTTGTAGTATACTTCTTGTAGATAAAATGTCGGAAGCACTGGACTCAATAAGCAAAAAGGAAAAATATAGCTGGAGTTTTCCTGTGTCCACCCGGCTCCTGCAGCCGCTCAGACCAGAGTAAACACGCAGAGGCTTATGCTACTTATAAACTGTATGGCTGTGGCAGGCTTCTTGCTATCTGTTGTGATATCCACAGCAGAAAACAATGTTCAACTTTCTAAGGTCTGTGATAAGAACAAACTTTGTATCATGAAATGTAAAAGAAGAAAGAAATTGCTTTATAATAGCACCCCAAGCCGCAAAAGTTACAGCCACAGCACTGTTGTTGCTCGGTTCTAAGATTCACTGTTATCTGGAACTGCAAGCATCCACTCAGGGCTACAGGATGTATCCCAAGAAGCAGCCCTGTGATTGTTTTTGCTCTGGGGAGGAAGGTGCTGTCTGAGTACCTGCTCCACTCTGCTGCATCTGTGGGGGCTGCAGCACCATGCTCATGTGTTCTCTGCAACCTGGTGTGCTTTCTCTGCAACATGGTTGCTAAGAGTTGTACAGGATTTCACAAGCACTTACCCTCCTCAGAGCTGCCCCAGCAGACTTCTAGACCCTGGGTTACCCGTCACTCCCTCCAGGCATCCCAACTCCTTCCTTACTACATGACAGAGTTGCCTTTTACTAAAACAAATTATCTTCCTTTTCAGTTATTTTGCCCAAATACTGACTCTAATGTCACCAGAACCTCCCTTACCTGTTCTTTTTTTTCTCATAACTGCCCAACTCAACCTCCCCAATTTCTAAACATGTTTCACAGAATTTTAATCCTTTAAAATACCTACTGAAGTAAGGATGCCATATTTTTTTTATATTCACACTGTTCAAATTAACTGAGAAGGCATACTGTTTTAAAAACAGGACCAGTTTCAGGGTGTTTAAATAAAAGGCTTTTCTAATCATCTTTGACCTTGGACTTCTCCCTTAGAGTAGACTTTGAGAAAGATGGTTCTTTCTAATTCATAGATGCTCCTTATAAAACAATTCAGGCATATAATGTTCCTACTCACTAGACCCCTTCCTCTCACGCACCTGCAGGTGACATCTGATCTAATTGGTTATGTCTGGATCTTGGTCCCAGCCCCTCTTCCTGACAAAGTCTGTGAGCAACTGTGTCTTACCATCAGCTAGGGACATGTGGGTAGCAGCTAAATAGCTAGAGACAGCAACGCAAATGGAAGATAAACCTTTCTATACCACTAAGAAACCGAACCTTGGGATCTGTGATCCAAAATGGAGCCAAACAACTTTCGTAATCTGAGCAGAGTTTTCATTAAAGGCACACATTTTTAAAGGCCATCGTGAATGAACAGCCTTCTTTAACAACTTCTAAGATTTTACATATATATATATATATTCATATAAACTTTTAGGGAAAAAAAACACTATTAAAAGGACCTTAAAATGAAAGGCAATAATCTTGGTCTCCACGCTCCCCTTCCCTCTCCCCATCCACCGCTTCCTATTTTTGTTTCTCCTTTTATTTCATGCAGTGGCTCCTTCTCCCCCCTCAGAATAACATGCAGGTAACACATCCTTTTTTTTCTTTTTTGAAACTAAAATAATTACATTATTTGACCCTTCCTTTTCTTCCCTCCAAGCTCTCCCCCTTCTTCCCTCTCAAGTTCATGACCTCTTTTTCTTTAATTGTTATTGCTAACTCTGTGTTCATAAACATATAAATGCAGCCTGCTCGGTCCATTTAGGTTACTTGTGTTACATGTTTTCGGGGCTGACCACTTGATATTGGGTGACCAGTTAGGGAGCTCTTCTCTGCAGAAGACAAATTCTCCTGTTCCCAGCATTCATACTGCCTGTGGTCCTATGATGTCTTCCTCTTCCTTGTTCGTATGTCTGTTATTGTTGTCCCTGACATATAACACAATTTTGATAGAGTATGTAAACATTTGCTCTTGTTCAGAGAAATAAGGGTTTGTTTTTATCTTAGTTCATTAGCTATATTTTCATCTGTCAATAGCCTTTAACATTTTATCATTCTGTTAAGTTTAAGCATCTATAAAATGTATGACTCTGCTATACATTTTAATCTCCCATATTCTGCCTAATGGAAGAAATTTACTGATATTAGCCCTTGTAAAATTCTCATTGGTGATATAAATTTATTCTGGCAGTTCTAAGCTCGGCCTGCCACTGCCAAGCAGGATACCTCAAACCACATTTCCAGACTCAATTACTCAGCATACTTTCCTCATAAAGTATTCTAGCACCTTTAAGCACTAATTATAATAGTGTAGGTAGAAAACTCTAGAATCAGTCTAGTGGTCATTCAATGAGATGCTCTTGGAGAAATGATAGAAGCTAGAAAATGAGAGGAGATGGGTTTTTCTGCCAGCAGCTGGCACACTGGCTCGCATATCTTTTGAGATTTTGCAGTAGCCAACTGAATGCCATCACACATACACACACACACACACACACACACACACACACACACACACACGCACACACACACACACACACACACACACGCACGCACGCACACACGCACACACGCAGCATACGCACATGCACACACACACACCCTGGACATAACAGGTGTCTATGGCTTCTGTGATGATTTCATACACCTTTCATACCATCCTCTCCCTAACCAAGGGATTTCCCAACCTTCAGGTCCAGCTTGAAAGCTGAGAACCAAAGACCTGAGTCTCAGTGCCTTGGTGTTCAGCCTCCGGTCTTTTTCATGATTGGGGAAGCACCTCATCCCCTGCTTTGGAGCCCATCTTTCTAAAAAGGTTTTTCTAGTGCTTTTTCCACAGTGAAACCTGCCTGGTACGTGTATGTAACCACTTCATTCACAGACAGGCCAAGTAATATGCTAGGAACGCAGTCCTTCCCAATAAGGCCAACTGCATCACCTCTGCACTGCATAAAGGACCTTTATCCTTGTAACTTGCTCAACACTGGCACATGAAAGAAAGACAGCATCCTTTGTCCACACCGTGGTGGCAGCATACTTGAGGTGTGACTGTTTCTATGGAGCTGAGCTTTCTGCTCTGCTGGGGAGGAAGCTGACCTATGCTTTTCCCTGTCCTGCACATCTTCCAGCATCACCGTCACCCATTTCACTGTCATTTAAAACCATCCTCCTGGGGGCTGGAGAGAGCTCAGCAGTTACTGGAGCTCGCGCTCCTACGGAGGATTAGAGCGCAGTTCCCAGTACCCTCAACAAGCAGCCCATAGCCACCTGTCACTCCAGCTCCACAGAAGATGATGTCCTCTTCTGGCCACCATGGGCATTCACACAAGTGTGCATATCCCATACAGACACACATGCATGTGCATAATTTTGAAAAATATTGCAAACAAATAAATAAACATTGAAACAACACTACCAACTCTTTGGGACTAAGTTTTCCAGGTCTGTTCACATAACTGCTACCCTGTGGCTAACCAGACCCATCCTGGACCAGTGCCACTGTTGACTATGGCCTTTGAAGTCAGTCACCTGTAATTTTTTTCCTTACTTCCTTTTTTCTTAGCATGCAAAAATACTTGACAAGAATTTTTCTCTTGGGTGCTGAAGAGTTAGCTAGTAGTTAAGAGTGCTTGCAGCAGAGAAGCTGAGTTCCAATGTCAGCACCCATGCAACAAGCTGGATGTGCTCTCGTGTGCATTCATGTGCAGCCCCAGGCCTGTGGAGGACAAGGACAAGAGGACTCAGTGGGGCTTGATGTCTGCCCAGGGCTGTGGGGAAACATGGACAAGACCAGTCAAAGGGGTTTGCTGGCTGCCAGTCTAGCTGAAAACCGTGAGTGCTAGGTTCAAGAAGAGGCCCTGCCTCAAAAGAACGAGGCTGCAGGAGGTAGGAGAAGATGCCTAATGGCCTTCTCTGGCTGCATATGTGCACCCAGGCACCCACCCAAACATGTGCACACTACACACACACACACACACACACACACACACACACACACATACACACACACACACACACACACACACACACACACACACACACACATACACACATACACACACACACACACACACACACACACACACACACACGGACAGACAAAGAGAATATTAGCAAACAGTTTCAAAACCTCCGAAGTACTTTCTTATTTTATCATTCTGAATTGAGGCGTGTGAGGACAACATTCTCTTAGTCACCACGTGCTGGACACATTTTAATTGGCGTCGCCCCTGATTAACGATTCAGAAGAACTTGAAGCTCTAGGCACACTACATTTTTCAGGCCTTTCATTGCGTTGTTCTGCGGCTTCCTAGCGTCTGGAATGTCTGCACCGTTCTGACTCTCTCTGGCATTGGCGGGGCGTCTTCCCTGGCTCTTGGGCAGCGTGAAAGACTCGCTCTCGCTCTCTCTCTCTCTCTCTCTCTCTCTCTCTCTCTCTCTCTCTCTCTCTCTCTCTCTCTCTCTCTCTGACTTCTCTGCTTTCCTTCAGGCCCCGTCACTCCTCATTCCAAGTCTTGGTCTTCCTTTGCTATGGGAAAGGCTGTTTTTAGATTTTAAAATTGCCCACCCACACTTCTCTTTGTTCCGCCTTTCTGGACCGCTTGGGTTGTAACTCTCAGAGTCTTGGTTTGTTTTTCTCTCTCCAGGTGGGAAAAGAAGGGAAACTTGAAAGCGTTTCCAGTTTTTGCCGTTTGTGTCGTTGCTCTGATTTCTGTTTTCTCCGACCAGCCTTCAAGCTCTCCTGTGGAGGCAGCGCGTAGTGAAGGTGCATTCAAAGCTCAACGTCTGTTCTGGCGCTTCACCGCCCCTGGTGCCTGCGGGTTCTGCTGCTGTTACTGTTCAGGTACTGTCTGCTTCCCAAATGGCCTCCTCCAGTGTAATCTGCCCATTCCTTTGCTTTCGTGCTGTCTCTCAGATGACTTCCAGTTTCGTGGATGAGGATCTAGACTGTTCTCCAAATAGCTGGAAGTTTCCTCTGCCTTCCAGACTGACTCCTCTCACTGAAGCGTACGCACACAAGCATGTTTTACCAATGTTCAGTTCTGATATGGGGAGAGAAACTTGCGTCCATGAGTGGGACTAATGACTGACTGGCTTTGTGTCTTCAACAGCAAAACATTCTTCAGGTGGGAAAGGTCTCCAAACGGCAGAATGGGAGCGGGCTGGCTTGCAACAGAGACTCGCTCTGGGAATCCTAACTTCCAAAAAGGTTTTATTGGCATGTTACACATAATAATGGGCTTCATGGTCATCTTTTCATGCATTCTACAGGGCACTCCGATCATATCCGTCCTCCATTGCACTCTCGTGGCCCCGTCTCTCACTAGTCCCAACTAGTCCCCTCTATTTTCATATCCTTGTTTCCAGTTTCTTTTTTGTCTGGTTCGTTTTGTGACTTGATGAACTTAAAAATGACTTTCTTTCTTGAGGTGGAGGAGGCCATTCTCTGAACACGACAACAGGAAAGAGAAAGAACCGAAGAATGTGAAAAGCACGTTGTCATGGGGCACATGGAATTCTATTCCAACAGCACTCAAGGTGTTAAATGAACCAGAAACCAATGCAGGAGAACCTGAGGGCATCCTAAGTCGATGTGAGGGGAAGCAGAAGGCAGCTCACGGGATGGAACACAACAGTGCTAAATTGCTGTCAACACCCCACAGACAATTCTGGTTCCCTCTAGCTGTTAATCCCTGTCCAACTGTTGTCTGCCTCGTTCCAAGTAAGCAATTCTACACACTCTCTTATCAGTCTGAAGGTTTTCCTTCCTGCTTCCTCAGAAAACAACAGACAGGGTGCATGGTGTGAACACAGGTAGCTGTGGGCATGCCCCTGGAAACTGATGGCATGGCAGGCATTGGCACAGACGGATGTGCAGCACTCAGCTGAACTCCAGGAGGAAGTCCCACAGATCAGAGCCCCCTGTGGACTGCTCCTGGTTTTTATCACAGAGATGTTTGCATGATCTTGTTTGGCACTGTTGTGACTTACATATAAATTTATTACTTGATTTATATAAACTTTAGCATATGCATTATTTGTCTGTGATATACTGTTATTACAAATGTATATCTTTATTACTTTGTTTACTCTTGGATCCCTGGGAAATCTGATGGCTTTTATTTTTTTAATTATCTTTACCAAGTCAAAGTTTCATAAAATGTAGTCTATGAGTCATCCAACCAGCGGCACATGGCAATCATCTTCTGGGCCTTTTTCAAATCCTAGCTGTTGAAAATGGGCCTCCTGGGCATCTACACTCCCATGATCACATGGGAATCATGGGGATCCTTCAGTCTTTGTGTATAATTAAATACTGTGAAAGAAGGAAAAAAAAAAGACCTGAGTAATATATGTGCTGTGGGAAGAGGAGGTCATCAGGGGCCCCTTGAGGGGTCGTCACTGTGGGAGTGTAAGACTGAAGAACCTGACAGGAACCGAGGATGAGAAAACATGTCCATCAGCAGTAAGTAGTCTTAGTAGTTTCTTAAGGAAGAGGATGGTTGGCATTTATAATTTGGCCTTCATATAAACAAAAATCAGAAAAAGGTAATCACCTCCACATTTTCTTTCCTTGAGAGGGGGGTCTCACTATGTAGCCTTTCTGGCCTGGAGCTCCTTACATAGACCAGGCTGTCTTCAAACTCACAGAGATCTGCCTGCCTCTGCCTCCCAAGTGTGGAGATTAAAGGCACAACCATACCCAGCAAATTGATCCCTCTTTATCTCTTACAAACATTTCCAGAAGAGGTTCAGGACTGCAAAGTCCATATTCAAAAAGCAATAATTAGCTATACACAAGTTGGGGAAATTTCAGAGAACAATAAACATTGGCTTCTTGTGTCTATATGGGAATGTTGATTTTCCTCCTTAAAGAAGAGAGTTTTGTTTTGATAACGCCCACACTGCTATTAGAATGCGTGGTCAGTAAGCACACAGCGCCACCTCGTGCCGACAGTGTGCCCTGCATGTGTCTCCTCCTGTTCAGGAAAAGTGGAGCAACAAACTAGAGATTGTCTGTCTCACCGTGGGAGCTAATGCAAGTGAGCAGGCGCTTTCGTTTCCAAACACAACCATAAACAACTTCAGCATTCTTTTCAAAGCAGAGGGACCTGCAGAAAAACAAAAAGAATAGCTCCCAGGGTGATCACAGGATGAGACTCTTCTAGGGAACAGTCACAAAAGGATGGGGGAAGGGAGGAGCGACCTGGGGAGAAACCAGAAGTGAGAGGAAGCAGGGTCTTAAAAGGGGAAGCGGCTTTAAAAAAAACACAAAAGGGGTGGGAAGAGGCAATGGCTTAGAGGAAGTAAGTCTGCGCACCCCCAAACCCACAACAACTAAGACTGGTGTATGTACCCCACTCCACACCCTCCCTGTGGGTGTTTAAGGGAGACAGTGATTTCCAGGTTCTGACTCAGCCTCTGAAAAGCCCAGTCTACCTGTTCTGCTCTGCATTTCAGAAAAAACGGCACTGTGAGATCACTCGAAGTCTGTTGCCTCCGGTGAGCACCTAGAAGGCCCTCAAGGAAACATGTTAGGCTATTTGCTTTGTTCTTGTCAGGAGCAGATCGAAAACACTTACCCTCTGCGTGTGCACTGTGCCTAAGGCTTTTGTCTCATCATGATGGTGGTAGAAAGCAGCACAGAGTGAGGGGTCAGAAAAGCAAGCCAGGGGCTCAGGGGCCATTAGCCGCATTTTTCTCCTCATTTTATGTTTAACTTTAAAAACTTAATATCACTCTATGATCTTCTAATCCTGGGAGTTCTGTTCACGGTTGCTTCTTCTTATTCTAAGGCAGAAACCATCTCTCTGTTCGCTTTCCTTTTTGCTTACAGAGAAACAAAGCATTCCTGTGTTCTTTGAAGAAACATCACACTCATGGACTCCTTAGACAAGTCAGTAATGAATGGCCATTATTTTTAATTATTCGTTAATTATTTAATTAGTTATTCCATTTATCCTAATAAAGAATAAATTGTTTTTAGTTTCTATGTCTAAGATTATACAGGACTATTGGTAGAAATCACAAAACTGGGCTGGGAGATGGCTCAACTGTTAAGAGCCCTTGATCTTTCTGAGGATCTGAGTTCAATTCCCAGCACCCAAGTCATACGCCTCCCAACTCCTGGGGATCAGACGCTGCAGGTACTTGCACACACATGCCATACATACGCTGAGACAAACACACACTCAAATGGAAACAGATCTCTTTCCAAAATTAACCCCCAGCAGATCGTGTGCCACAGCCTTTCCATCAGTCCAGACCCTTGCTTCACTGCATAAACCACACAGAGGCAGAACTCTCGCCTTCACATCTTAATGGAAGAAAGTGCCCTGAGCACACTAATAAAAATGAAGCAATTGCAAGAATCCAGGTGAGTACAAAGTTCTCCTAGAAGTCAGCACCTCCAAGTCCTTGAATCTTCTACACTAGGTGGTACTGATTTACTAGAAGTGAGTTACTCCCCTTATCTTTTCTCAAGCATTTATAATCATAAACAACTCACAAAAACAGAAAGATAATGGTTTCCAATGAAGAGGAGGAGGAGGAGGAGGAGGAGGAGGAGGAGGAGGAGGAGGAGGAGGAGAAGAAGAAGAAGAAGAAGAAGAAGAAGAAGAAGAAGAAGAAGAAGAAGAAAAGGTAAGGCTGAGATGGCTCAGCAGCTAAGAGCACTGTCTACTCTTCCAGGCGACCTGGGTTCAATTCTCAGCACCCATGTGGGCAACTCACAGCTGTCTGTCATTCTAGCTCCAGGGGATCCTACACTATGTCTTCTATCCTGCCTGGGCACCAGGTATGTATGTGATGCACAAACATACAAAACACACAAGTAAAATGTCCACACACATCAAACAAATAATAACAACAGATGATGTTTCAAGTAAGGCAGTCTGTGCTGTAATCACAGCTCTGGGGAGAAAAACACAGAAAAATCACCAAATAGCTGAGGTCAGCCTGAATTGCTGGGCTAAGAACCTGTCTCCAAACCAAGTAAACGCAACTAAAAATTAACCCATTGGTTCTCAGCTTATACCTAAAGATGTTACTACTATTGCATAAACTTTAAATATTCATATTAATTTTAGTAAACGTTTCAAAACATTTTCATTTTATGTGAGAAAATTGTTTTCCTCTTATCAGTGGATGTTGTTTACACTTTATTTTAGCCAAAAGGTCAAAAATCTAGATAGATGGATAGACAGACGATGATATGATGATGATAACCTAAATCCTGTGCAGGCCAGACGTAAAGCTTCTGAAAACAAATGTCAGAATACAAGGAGGAAAAAATGAGAAAGAGGAGACGGGCAGAGGAGGCAGAAGAACTGAAGGAAGCACACTTGGCTTACAGTTTGAGGGTACACAGTCTACCAAGGTGGAGGCTTCCCCAGCCACGGCAGAGGAAGCATGGCTCCTGACAACACTTTGGTGATGGGAGCACACCTGTGTGCTCATAGCTCAGTGGACCAGGAAGCAGAGAAAGGGGAGCTGCAGTGTTCATCTGCCTTTCCTGTTTTCCCTTTTGTATTTACTTCTCGAGTCCAGCCCATGGAGGGTGCCAGCCACTTTCAAAACAGGCAGGACTTGCCTCCCTCGGGCAGTCCTCTCCTGGAAACGCCTTTATGAACACCCCGCAGAACCCACTGATGCCCCAGGATGTCCCACCTGTCTTTCTCTCTTCCTTTCAATGTGTATGAGTGTCTTGCTTCCATGTGCACATGTGCATCCCAGGTGTGCCTGGTGTCCGCAGAGGTGAGAAGAGGGTGTCAGATCCCCTGGAACTGGAGCTAGACAATTTGGGGCTGCCATGTGGGTGCTGGGAACTGAACACTGGTTCTTTGCAAGAGCAAGAAGTGTTCTTAACCCCTAATCCATCTCTCCACACCCCACCCTCATTAGGCATTTCTTAATCCAATCAAGCAATCAAAATTACCCATCATAATGCAGGAGCTTTGTTATTGTTCAACATCCTCAGTTCACAATATGCAAATTCATGATTTAAATACATGTAAACTAGCATAAGATTTCTTCTAAAGACATTCAAACCAGAACAACAGACATTACAAACTTCTGTAAAGAAGCCCGATGTTGTGAATAAAACAAAGGCCTGAAAATAGGGAAAGCAGTTGAGGGTTGGCAGGGAGGATGCTCTGGGGAATCCTTAGTGCACCTGAGGTGAGGACTGGACAGGTGTCAGCAAATGGAACAACTGGGGGTGGAATATTCCAGAACACGGAGAACAGGTGCTGTGTCCTGTGGCCAGAAACACAGGGCAGACTGCAGGAGTGTGGGAGAAAAGCATTGACCCTGGAGAAAAGCATTGACCCACAGCAGGTGAGCAGTGGGGGGTGTTAAGCCAAGAAAGAATAGAAGAGGGTTCATGTTAGCCTGTGTGGACTTCAGACAATATTGTCAGCCATTAGGAAAGCACTTATTCAGTGGATTATATCTGATTTCCCTTTTTAAAAAATATCACTTTTCCTTCTATATATTGAAGGAATTGGATTCTTAATGGACAACATATAGAATTTGTTGTGAGAGATTCTTACAGCTCATGTTTTGAACAAACCACAGGTAAGAGACAGTGATTAACATCTGGGCATGAGCAATGCCTGCATAACACATATTCTGCTAACCAGTGTGCCTTTACAAATACAGCCAAGACATTTGAAACACCGTTCCTTGCAGTGGTTCTTTGCTATGTTAAGCAGGCTGTATGCAGGAGGGCTGTTTGGTGTCCCTAAACATCTGTCGCTCGCTTTCCTGCATGAGTCAGGAAGCACGGTCCTGGTCTCTCCTGCCCTTCATTCTAAGCTTGTTTGATCACATCTCTTAATTATAGAAGGTCATTTCCCCACTAGTGATGGTTTTTCTGGGCTTTAACGTATTAAAATACCCTTTCATCACACATTAAATTTATAGCTCTTTGCAAGGAGAAGCTGCTGACTGAAGAACATTCTGGAACTACACAAAGGAATGCCTTAGTCAATTTTCACAGAAGTGTCCATTCTTTTGTAATACACCATGATTTTGATCAGGACCAAATCTGGGGCTGAAAACTTCGTGTTGAGTAAAGCAGAATTGAATGTCCCAGCTATGAAATTTGGTCTTTTTCATGAGTTCCACCAAGCAGCCTGTGCAGACTAGACAGTCAGGAGTTGGCAGGCTCCAGCATCAAAATTTGCCTTCCTGTGTGCACAGAATGGGGGGGGGGGGCTGCAAAGCAGGACATCAGAGAAGAAGTGAGTGTCTCACAGAATCCCTCCTCACACTTCCCCAAAATATAAACAAAGAGTAAAGTGTGCTGCTGGGATGTCAAGTTCCACATGTGGTGCTGAGGAAGTGTTGATGCCCAGGTCTACAGCACAGGAGAACGCAGAACTGCAGAGAACTTCTTGTACGTTATTAAAGAACCAGCCTTAATAATGTACTTCCAGGGGCTCAGAAGAGAAACTGAATGGCGAGAACTATTTTCGGGAAAAGAATCTCAGCACAACGAGCTCTTTGTCCGTCTACTTTATTCCTCTGGGATAAAATCCTGTCTATACAGCTACAGCTCTGTACTCAAGCCTAGCTCCTTTCTTACCTGATTTGTCTCTACCTTTATCTGCTGTCCCCTCTAAGTTCTATCTTAATTCTCTCATCTTAGTTCTGCCTCATCTCGGTCCTTCTCATTTCGTTCTTACCCATCTAGTACTTTCCCATCTGGCTCTTCCTCATCTTCCATCCTGACCTCCAGTTCTCTGGTCAAAAATCCTCTCTAGTCAAAACCCTCAATATTCTCTCTTCATTCTCCTTATACCTCAGTTCCCCTCAGTCTCTGAGGTGTTCAATTGTAAACCCAAGCCATAGTGATCCTCTGATAGAGCAAGGTCAACAGGCTTGAATTATTATGGGGTCATAAAGGCAGGTCATAAAGAATTTTCCTCAGGCAGTGGCCGTTAGACTTTCTTTTACAACTCAAATGAGTGCTAATGATGGGTTAGTCAAGAAGGGAATTTATGTGCTCAATTTACATTCCTAGAAGTGGTTAGGCAAGAAGTTAGGGGTCTATTAGTAAGGCTGTAAGGAAGGAGGGTCTCACCCTAAATTGCACAAGAAATAAAGCTATCCTCCTGACCTAGGAGACAGGTGCTGTTTTGTTTGGCCTTGGATAAACTTGATAGTATTTTAGATAAATACACTGTTAGGAGTTCTTGGAAGCACACACAGCATTACAAGAAAATCACTGTAGGAACCAGCTAATATATATACAAAAGCTAAAATATCACCAAGACTTCTTAAGCCATGGCTTGACCTCTGGAGAAGTCCTTGACTTTTCCAAGTGGTAGCTTTTGTGATAGTAGCTGAGTTCCATTATGTTTTCCTGCGGCCTGCAGCAAGAACTGAAGCTGGTCAGGGTTTTACAGCTTCCATCTCCCGTTGTGGGGATTAATTACAGCTGTGGGGATAAATCCCTGTCTGTCTGTTCCAGAGGGGAACTGAACTCACAACTTGAGTCTAACATCAGGAAGATGAACTTTTACTGCTCTTGGTTTCGTACAGGACAAGCCTCAATCTATTTATGGATACATGCAATGTTTAATGATTTTTCACATTGACAACCTACCTGGTTAAATGAGTTGCATAAACATAATACCTTAAACAAGAGTAGAAATATACATACAGTATAACAAAATTAACTTTAAATTTGTATTAATAAACTAAAATCTATAGTAATATAAAATATTTCAAATGAGTTGTTGCTTTTTAAAAGCAGATTCAATAATCTACCCTCTTATCCTATCATATCTATATCCTACATTCCTATATCATATCCCCCTTTCTTCTTTTAGAAAGAGATTGACTATGATCAATAACAATTTTTAACCAACCCCCTAAACAAAGACAAATATTCATAATCCACTTTTGGGGAATGTAGGCATAGTGTTCTAGGCTACTTCCTGCTCATTGAGGGTGCTGTTAATCTTATGGGGATCCTGAGAAAATTCAAGATAATGGTCAAGTTCTGGAAAGACCGGCTATAACCTTTGTTGATAGATAGATACCACCTGTCAAGGTTCAAAAGGTCTCGCTTGATCAAATCTGATACATCTTAACCTGAAACAAATCCACAGCCTCTTTCTTCCTGTGGAAACAAAAGCAGAGCCTCCTTTCCAAAGCAATATATCCATAGATCCAAATTTTGAAGTCAAGATACCTTTAAAATATATATATATATTGGTTTAACTCAGCAGCCTTTATAATCAATGTCTCTCTCCAGTTAAAAATTCCAAAGACAACACAATTGAGACTCTCTGTGTAATTTCCATCTTTACACGGCTTATTATATTTTTTATATATTATTTTATTTTTTAAGACTTTATTTTATTTTTATGGCTATCTATATCCTTTCTCTTCTCTCTCTCAAGCCTACATACCTTTTTACACACAATGTAAACTTTTAGAGTTTTATTCCTTCTGAATCTGTCTTATTGTGAATCTATAATCCTTTTCTGATCACTGCTTTCAACTGCAGTGTGGCTAGGACTGAAGCAGCAGCTTTGGCTGTTGACTCCACCCTGTTCAGCTTCCCAACATGGTGGAGGTACCCAGGAGAGTCACGCTTACCCTGCCAACTCTGGGAAGAAGTATTAAGTAGCATGCCTGCATTTTTAAGCCCAAGACTGTGATCCCAAGCCTGCAGGCAGTGGCTGGGAGAAGCCTCTTTGTATCTTGGCCTGGGAGAGACCACAGGAGCCCATGATGTAACCTCTGAAGCTCACCACAACCAGGGGATGCATCTCTGTATCGAGGCCAGTAATGAGAGACATGAATTAGGAAGCTGTTCTTAGCTTCAATTTAGAGTCTCTTTCTAAGTTTCCTCAGGTTTTAGGTGGAGCTCTTGCCACCACATATGGGTGCCATTTGTAACCAGAAATTTCTCTGATCCTGCCCAGCCTGGTGGTCGGGACGAATCTCTCCCATCCACATCCCACAGCCACTTGGTGCCAAGTAAACACACAGAGGCTTATATTACTTACAAACTCTATGGCCTATGGGTCAGGCTTCTTGCTAGCTAGTTATTATAACTTAACTCAACTCATTTCTATTAATCTGTATGTTACCACCTGGCCATGGTGTTACCGGTCTGCTGGTATTTTGCTGCTTGGGTGGCAGGCTGGTGTCTCCTCTACCTCTGCCTTTCTTCTTCCTGTCTCTCTCTCTCTTGGATTTTCTGCCTGGCTATAACCTCACTTGTCATAGGTCAGAGCAGATTAATCAATCATAACAACACATATTCACATCACACAGAAAGACATCCCACAGCACTGCACCTCCATGCATTCTTATCTTATACAGGGATGTAACTCACTGGTAGCCAGATTTTGTAACCTAGGAATAAACCCCTCAATATTGATTTTAAAAACATTAAATTGTTTGCAATGTTAAAACTTGGTTTTACCTTTTGATTTGATTTGACTGCCCCCAGTGACCAGAGAGAAACCCGGGACTCCCTGGGTATCTGGAAAGCTGTCTCACCTCTTACTTATTCTCCTCAGCTCTGATGTCATTTGATGACTAGGGTACCGATGGATTTGCCAGTTTAACAGCTCTCCCCTGACCCCAAAGCTACAAGCAGCTTGGTTGCTCATTAGTTCATTAGTAAAGTTTCCTGTTATTAAAAGTACAGACAGGTGTGCCTCATTCACAGGCTTCATGGTAGCACTGACTACAAACAGTTTGCAAGAGTTCTTAAATTTCTGCGGATTTTACTGGTCCCAGTTTTGAGAGTCAGGTTAGCATTACAGAGGGTATGGAAGCCTGCAGGCATGTTCAACTCTGCTCCTCCCTCACTCCTCAGCCTCCCTCCCTCCTCCTCCTTTACTCACTTAATCACTTCCGTTCAGTAAATTTCCTCTGGTATATACTTAAAGTATAGACTTAAAGGTGTGTTTTATCAGGCTGAACCCAGGCCCTAGGAAAAATGTTCATACCTTTTAACCCAAATCCATAGCCTTTGCTATGACACTAAAATATAAATCTGTTCCAGTTGTTTTACAGACACCTGCATATTCCTGGGGAAGAGTTCTGCCACTGTATCAAGGAATCTGGTATGGTTGATCAGTCTCTAAGACAGGTCCACCCCTCCTGCCAGGCTTGTGCCAAGGCCAACCTGCCACTAACCAAGGACACCAACCGGGCAGGTACTGACAGGTTGATTTCACCCGCATGCCCACTCATAAAAAGCTCCGTTATCTCTTAACTATTATTGACACCGTTACAGAATGGATGCACTCCCTTCCTTCAGGGAAACAGCAGATATGATGGGTCAGCAGTCTGCCTTCTCCACCTCCTCAAGAAACAGGTTCCTGAGGTCTCCAGGATGGCAGCTAACTGAATGCTCTTCACCCACACCTCCCACTGAGCGTGACCCCACCGACTCCCAATTCCACCTCCCCACATCATCCCTTGCCAGCAGGAAGTAGCCAGACTTGAACTGATGACCATAGACTCAAGGAGTCTGGGATGTTTAGGTGGAAGCTCCACCTTAGGCCCACCTCTCTCTCCCCAGATCCCGCCCCTGAGAAAGCCTGCCAGGCAACAGCTCCCCTCGTCCAGGGTATTTAAAGGTCCAGCCCGTAGACTTCCCCTCTTCATGGTTTTCCCTCGTGGTTTCTCCTCTTCCCCCCCGATCATCCAGGAATGCTCTGCTCAGATTAAACCTGGACTTATTAATTAGGTCTGATTGATTTATTACATCAGCAGAGTTACCCACTAATGGAATATTTTTAGTTATCACAGACTTCATGCAACAATTGTCAACAAAGGCCTCATAACATAATGTAATTACATAGTACCAGCATAAGAAGACATACGTGTCTTTGTCGGTATGAACAGATTTTTAAATAGTGACCAGAAATTCCATCAAGTGCCAGGTAAGACACTGAACAGAGGCAGCCTGAGAGGTGCTGGATTTCCCTGCCCACAGTGCCAGGAAGCAGAGACCTCACTACTATGAACAAGCCCCACGCAGAATGTTCTTTGATCTGCAAGAATTTACAACACTGTAGTGCTACATTATTTCTCCAAAGAATACTACTGAGATATCCCAGACCCCTTAGTATGTGTACATGTTCATTCTGTTTCACACATACACACCTGTCTCTGTCTCTCTCAGTTGCTGTCTATCTCTATCTCTGTCTCTGTCTCTGTCTGTCTCTATCTCTGTCTCTGTCTCTGTCTCCCCCCCCCCCCCCCCCCCCCCCGTCTCTCTCAGAAATTAGGCCTTGCCCACCCTGTAATTCTGGTCTCTACCTCCCACAGGATGCAGCAGAAACTTACAAATCAATACTCCTTATCACCCGTGCCCCTCCAAGCAAATGACTCTGATGCCTTTGAGATAAGGGCTTCCCACTTCTTAAGGAAAGTTATAAATGTGAGGGATTTCTCTGAGACAGTTCTTCCCTCTCCCTCTCTCTCTCCCCCTCCTTCCTCCCTTTCTCTCTCTCTGCCTCTCCCTCCGTCAGCCCCACCACTGCCTTCCATTCCATCCATGGCCGCTCTCTATCTCTCTTACTCCTTTACTTTTAGCTACCTCTTGGAGCTCCTCTCCAGATTTTAAAGGGAGCCTATCTTTCCCATTAAGTCCCAAAATGCTTTCTCTGACAAGGTGCTGTGGCCTCCTAAATGCTCTCTTACCTCAAGGCCTGATCATGGCCCCCACAGTCGCTAGACTCTGTGTTAAAGCTCATTCAGCAGAGTCATTGGTCTCAGGTTCCTTGTCCACAAACCAACTGAAACTTCCACTCACTGTTTCCATAACAGCTACAAAATTCATCAAAGCAGCGCCTCCTAAGTGACGGGCGCGGCCACAAAGGGAAGCATGGTCTGACTGAATTCAGCAGGGCTGGAGCAAGTGTGAGTGTGTCTCCTGAACTCCTGCTGTGGTCTGCTGCTGCCACCTTCCACATCCTCAAAGTTGCTACTGTAGCATCCAAGGCCAAAGCTGCTCAGGGATCTGAAACAGAAGACATGGCCAGATAAATTTTCAGAGAAAAAAAAAATGGGCTCAGGAAAGATATTCTACATTTAGTCTTTGTTTGTATCTAATCATCAGGAGAACAAACGGAAAGGCACAATCTACACAAAAGCCCACTTTAAAGTCAGACTCCACGGAAAAATAACATCTGGAAGGGCTCATGAGTTGGAAGCAATAACGTGAGGAGTGGGTTCCTGAAGCTAACTGTCAGCAATCGGACCAATTAGAATCAGGCTCTGCACCTTACTCTCTTTCTTTCTTTTTCAGAAATTATGAACTAAGAAGAGAACATTGTGAACCCAAAGGTAACTCGCCTGAAGACTGTCTATTTAGTAGCAAAGGTCTTTAAAAGAGTTGGCAGGCCAAGCTGTGTCAGACTGCTCAGCAGCCAGGTCTGAGCCCAGTGGAGGCTAAACTTCAAACGTCAGCGCTAAAGCACTGTGGGGAGGTGGGGCAGGCTCTGTGGGCCATGCTCCAGCAGACATTCATCAGTGATCACCGTGCTGCGGTCACCTCTTCCAGACGACAGAGATGGAGAAAAGCACACGGAGTACAGAACCAGCACATCACACCGCCCCTGAGAGGAGAAGTCAGCCTGTGAACTTGGCCCCCAACTGAACACCAAGAGCTCACAAAGGTAGAAGGCTAGAAAGGGACAGGCTTCCTCACGGGAAGTGGAAATCTGAATTTTTCCTTGAGACAAATATCCCCTACCATGCTACATTCTCTGAAAACCAGCTATGACAGCCTTGGGTGAAATGAGGAATGAGTTGACAATGCACCCAAGAGACTTGTGCTGCTTGGAGAAAGGAGTCACAGCTGAGGAAGGGAGGGTAATGGTGATTTGTCAGCAAGGTGACAGACCATGGCAGGCTAGGCAAGCCGGCTGCATTTTGTCCATAGATTAGCGTCAGGGAACAAAACATGACCCTAGTCATTTCTCAAGTTACAACAGGTAAAAGGCAACTTCCAAATTCCATGTGCTCACGTTTTGGGTTAGGTGCCTGGAGACACAGCAGCGATAAACATGATCTGGAAAGAGAGTAGGAGAGAGAGAGAGAGAGAGAGAGAGAGAGAGAGAGAGAGAGAGAGAGCACACACATGAACATTTACACTGAGTCTGACTCTAGTAGATCCTAGGACTGGAGCTAGAACAGTATCTGAGCAGAAATGAAAATTGGACTGTTCACCAGAGAAATACGTTGAACTTATAAGACATTTCAAATAAGCCTTGCTTCCTGTCTACTCCCTGGACAAATATTTAAAACAAACAAAAAACCCCAGGTATTTTAATCTCTCTGTATTGGTAACACCCCACCCCATTTTTTTCAGCATGAGTTGGCTCCAGCAAGAGCCTGACCAGTCTAGCCCCTCTGAACTGGTGTACAGTCTGACCCCGTCTCCAGTGTCTTGGGGACACGGCCGATGTGGGGGAAAGGCAAATCTCATGGGAAGTGGTTTAACTGAGAAACAGAGTCCAGCATGAAGGAGACTTCTGAGAGCCGGGACCTGCAGGTCCTCAGGAAGGAGAGGTGGACCGTCCACTCATCCTTTATCTAGAGGACACAGCATGCCTTCTGCCGAAACCTCTGAAATATTAATGGATGCAGCAGCTACAGAGACCCCTGCAGTGGCTTAATTACCTTTGAACTGTTTGGTTCCTGTGAGAAATCTACTTCATAAATTTTGCCCGAGTACCTGGTCTGTGTTAGACTCTTCGTGTCTCACTTCTAACACATAAATATTGAGGCCGCAGAGCTGTAGACACACTACAGACCAGCAAACACAATGTCGACACTAGAAACTTCCAACTGCAAAGCCTTGCTGAATTCTTCCACCGCATGCTTCAAGACTAACACCCTGGCTGTCTAGGGTCCTACTTACGGGGACCTCCTGGTGAGCTGACAAACAGCTCTCTTCAAGAATGTCACAGATTCATGAACCATGAACCAGAGAATTTCGCTGTATGGGTAGGATCCCCGGACAGGCAGACTTTCCTAGATATCCAGGTGGGGACATGTACCACAAGGGCCCACGTGAAAGGAACATGAGAAGGTCAAGCCACAGAGAAGGCCACACAGTGACAGAAGCAGGCTGGAGTGATACAGCTACATAAAGAGGAACATGGTGGCCTCTGAAAGCTGGGAACAGGACATCCTCCCCTGGAGTGCCTGGAAGGAGACAGAGCAGCCAATTCCTTCCTGTGAGCTAGGATCCCTGTCGGACTGCTGACCTTTAAAAGTGTGCGTTAACTGTGCTGGTTTTAACCAGTGAATGCAGGACCATTTGTCAGGATAACAAAAGAGATGCGTGTGTAAATTAGGAATGACAGAACACAGCAGTGAACAGCCCATAAGAGACCCTCCACGCTTGCCTCACCCTCGGCAGCTCCTTCAACTCAGAGCTCGGTGAGCTCCTCACAGCTAGGCTGTGGATTGGCCCGACTTCCTCCGATTGGAGCACCTGGAGCCACACAAAGGCCATGAGAATATATAGTGCAAAAGGCCAGCCCTGCAGGCTTCTGGGAATCCGGTGCACAGCCTTGGTGCAGTGGGAAGGGGCTTGGACCTGCCTAGGCTCAGTGTGCTAGGTTCTGCTGATCCCCGTGGGAGACCTTGATTTGGGGGATGTGGGGATGGGGGGTGGCTTGGGAAAGAGGGCTGGGGGGTGGGAGGAGGGAGGAGGGGGGATCTGTTGGTGGTATGTGAAGTGAGTAGAAAATTTCTTAATAATGCAAAATGAAAAAAAAAAAA